>CAEFZP010000948.1:0-79142 GCA_903064625.1 Mallotus villosus
CCTGAGACCACGACGTCCAGAGGGGCTACCAGCACAGGGTCTTCCTCCCTGGACCAGAGCCCTCTTAGCATGCACCGTTCGGGAAGAAAAGGAAGGAGAAAGGAGCGGCCTCGCTGCACGCCACCAACGTACAGTTCCGCATGATTACACCCAAGGGAAGAGAAACAACCATGAGGTACAGAGTCCTAGATGATAGACGATCTTTGAGCTGACGCGAGTTACGCCGGGCCTGCTATACCTGACCTTCCCTGCTTGCTGTGTTGTCTTGTCTCTGTCTGTTTTTCAAGATAGTCATTCTTCAGCACCCTACGAAACTAGAAGCAATGGAATTAGTGAACTGGTCTCTAAACGCAATTGACACCATATTCTCGAAGAGAAGCACGGGTTCAGGGGAACCCTCTTGTCCTGACGGGACGTTTGCGGCTGGATACACGATGGACGCATGGGACAGGTGGCGTGTCGTGTGCCTGGCTCCACTTTCCGTGGAGGATGTGGAAGACATATTTATATTCGGAACCGTGATTACAGGTTATCTGCTGATTGGAGTCGGCGGCTACTTGGTATATCGGAAAATTATGAAATCGGTTGCAGCAACAAAAATCGCCAAGCTGCCCGAGATGATTGAATTGGTGGGCAGAGCGGTTGGATCTCTGATCGTGAGGGTTTCGGACCTGGAGCGGAGACAGGAAAAACTGGAGATCTTCCTGAAGGGCGAACGGGGACAACGTGGCAGCTATTGAGCCGCGGATACTCGTCAAAACATCCATCAAATCTTATCTACTTTCGGCACCGTAACCAGCACGGGCCTTGGCCAAGGCCGTGGCTGGAAAACAAATTCCCCTGGAGAGCGCTGCAGCAGTCTATCTTGTCTCCTTACCTTCCCCTCCTCCCACACACATCTGTGGTTTGGTCTCTGCTCGGGTCATGACCAAGGATGTCTCCATGGCAACACTATCCGCTAAGGGTGAATCGGACTGATTATGGCCTAGGCGAAGTCGCCAACCTCAGACCTACTCACACATTGACATTAATTGACTTTTCACCTACTACAGATAGCACCACCCTCCCACCCCCATCCAACGCCTTCGCCCGCTTGTTTGTTTCCTCAGGGTGACTGGTGGGTCTGCCCAGCGCCTACCTAGTATGGGCTGCAGGTCCAGATGCTGCTTGTCTACCCTACCCCCACCCCACTGCAAGTCATGTGTTCTGTAATGTTTGTTGGCTTATGTGCTGAGGTTTTTGCCTGTTCTCACACTGTACTTCTTTGGGAGCATTGTCTGAGGTCTGCCTTTTTCTCTCCTCCTCTCTCCTCATGTTATGCTGTAACTTTCTATAGTGGCGCCTAAAGTGACTGCCGCGGTGGGCTCTTTCCTCCCAAAGTAAATTTCCCCATTGTGGGACTAATAAAGGATTCTGATTCTGATCGTTGCGACTGCCATCGGGGTGGTTCTCCGAGGGTGCGAATCCGGGCGAATGCCCAAAACCTCCCGCAAACTCCCCCAACAACAAACAGTCCACCACCGGATCGCAAGAGCCGGACATAGCACAGTAACAGGCGAAAGCAACAACCGATAACGCAGGAATACGAACGACATGGCAGCAGCACTGGCAGCAGCACTGTTCATACAACAATTGGGCTGCGAGTGCGTGTGTGCGTATCCGCACGGCCTTTTAATGCCGTCTTATCGGACTTGGCCCAATGGGCTTGTGCTGGCTAACACAGGTGTGGTAATGAGCGGATGACGCGCGCTGCCCGATTGCCATGCCTGAACTAGCTGCGCATATGTATTGTAAAGTAAAGTAAATGAGTTGTACAAACTGCACCTCATGAAGAAAGTGCCAAAAACTGACCAAGAGATAGTGTAGGCCTTCTTCACGAGTTCAGTAATCACACCATAGATTGAATAGATGTTTTTATTGAAGCGGGGCTGGTAGCAGAGCCGAGCCCTGATGGGGGAGGAGGCTGGTAGCAAAGCCGAGCCTAATGCATTGTGGTAGGGGCTGGTAGCAGAGCCAAGCCTAATGCACTGTGGTACAGGCTGGTAGCAGAGCCGAGCCTGGTAGCAAAGCCGAGCCTGGAGTGGGTGGGGGAGGCTGGTAGCAGAGCCGAGCCTGGAGCGTGTGGGGGAGGCTGGTAGCAGAGCCGAGCCTAGAGCGGATGGTGGAGGCTGGTAGCAAAGCCGAGCCTGGGGTCCTGAGAGGGAAGTTTGATTAGAGGATGCAAGGATTGTGATGGAGATGAATATACAGTTACCGGGTATGGACTTGGGGTGTGGCGGAGAGTCCTTAAGGCCAATTTATACTTATGTCGCAGACACTTTTGAAAAGGTCGCCGACGAAAACAAAAAAGTGTCGCTCAGGCTGCTGCATTTATACTTGGGCAAACCGTCACCTGTGCTCAATGTTCGCGTGACACTGGACGTTCTGACATAGGCGGACGATGTCAACTGAATTGTTTTATAAAACGGCAGAGAGGCATTATAGAGGTGAGGATATTTTCTCGCTTGCTCCGCCAATCTTTCCTCCATCAAAACATCTGTTTTTTATATGCGTTTATGCTGTTGGAAATCAGCTGTTAGAAAACAGCTGTTGAGCGCTAGCTGAAAATTCAAACAATGACAACGCGTGAAGTCTATCTAGCCAATCACACTTGCGCGACACTATGTGACGACATCAGCGCCAGTAGAAATGTCTCCTTGTAGGCGACACGTCCAAGCGACGGTTAAAAGTGTCGACCGTGATGTCATTTCTGTCGGCGACCTTTTCAAAAGTGTCGGCGACCTAAGTATAAATTGGGCTTAAATTGGGGTCCTATAGCACTCCATGCTATAGGACATCCTCAGACAAAACGACATCAAACTAAACGGCATCAGAAAAACATTTGTCAGACAGCATTGGCTCGGCCTCTGTTTTTTTCAATTACAGAAATACAGATAGGCCTACAACACAACAATCAATGTACAGCACATGCTGATATCGAACCAGAGCCTGTCTAAATAATGTTATATATTATTACATTTTAATAGCGAATGTAGACTACGTCATCATGATGCGACACATATAGCCTAGGCTACATCTAGCTAGCTCTGACAATTTTTTTCTGACAAAGTTTTGTCTGAGAATGACAGGTTTTTCTGACGTTGTTTGGTTTGACAAAGTTTGGTCTGAGAATGACAGAGGTTTTTCTGACGGCGTTTGGTCTGAGAATGAACGTTTTTTTTGAGACTGAAGCCGTTTCGCCTGAGAATGACTACTTACGTTGTTTGTGGGATTTATAATAAATTGTACAATTGTCAGTAAAGCGTCAGACCATCTGTCGGGAGGGATATGCTAAAGTAAGAGCTTTGATCACCGTCACCTGCTGCACCCCCTGTTTGTGGAACAAAGACGACACGGCCACGGAGCAGTGAGTTGCAGCAGCTTGCGTGATGGTCAACTGAGACAGTAAGGAAAACTACGTTTACAATGGATATTATAAAGGATCAGATGCATAAACTACAAACGGAAATTCAAGAGATTAGAGGCTTATTAAATCTAGAGGATTATGAAGTCATGTCGAAGCAAGAATTAAAGGAGGAAATCGAATGTAAGGAAAAACAACTAATGGAGCTTCAACGTGAAATGGATGAGGCTAATGTAGCATTACCGCATCGATCAGAACGTTGTGGTGTGCAAACAGAGAAAATGCTTGCCTACCAACAGGAGGAACTGAAGAAAAAAGGCTCTTAAACCTGTATGATCAATGGAAAGATCAAATGAGGACATCCAAAGAAAATTTAAAGAATATACATATCAGACACTGAATTGGCCACAATAGCAGACAACATTGAAGAGGGAATGGATGATGTAATGAGAGTTTACAGTGAAATAATAGAGCGTGCCACACCATCCACTGAGGTGAGACACAAGGTTGATGCATGTGAGGCAATGACTAAAGATCTCATGAAGATAGTTAATGAACGCTTAGCAGCAGTAGATGGCGATTATGATGCAGTACGTGAAAGGCACGGTCTCCATCAGTTATATGCCCATGACTATGCTCACTTCGTATTTGGCACTGCTTCTCAGTCATGTGCCAGCCAACACTCTGAATCAAAGATACTAACTGCAAATAGGACTGATGCAGTCGCAGAGCTCGCTGCGAAGGAAGCTCAATATAAAACATTGCAAGAAGAAAGAAAGCAGAAGGAAAAAATAAGGATAATGGAGGAATACCATAGGAAGGAATTAGAAATACAGAAATCTGAGTTAGAGCGTCTACAAGTAGAAAGAGACATGGAGGTTGCTCGTGCAAGACTGGAGATCTACGACAGAGAAACCAGACAAGAAACCGACAGACAGTCCATTCAGCAGAACAACAGACCCCCCACCATTCCTTTCATCCCTTCTATACTCCTTCAAAACCTTCACATTGGTACACCAGCACCCGCAAATGACATGTCCTGTCTAGCCCAAGCAATCCAAGACAGCATAGTGTAGCCGATGTGTATCGGTGAAACTCACTCCTCAGGAATGTAATGAGCCACCCGCGTCACTGAATAGCTAGCTTTTCTTTGGCGTAGTTGGTAGTGGTGGCGCTTGGGAAGCCAGAGGTGGCGAGTTCGACTCTCGGTGGGAGCAATCTCCCCGGTGTGGGAGTGAACAGTGCCAGATACCTCTGACGGAGCTTGCAAGACCACGTTCGTTACATACCCGTTACAAAAGCCATAAACCGACTCCCAGTGCCAACACCCACAGTGTTCAGTGGAGACCCGATCCTGTTCATTGAATGTAAGGCTTTGTTCATGTCACTCATTGACCGAAAAGGTATTCCTTCAGCCGATAAACTGTATTACCTAAGGAAATACGTCAGTGGCCCTGCTCATAAATGTCTTGAAGACACATTTTATCGCAACGATGATGAGGCATACAGAGATGCTTGGAGTAAGCTCAACCAACGCTACGGTCAGCCTTTTGTCATCCAAAGAGCTTTCAGGGACAAGCTGTCAAAATGGCCAAAGATTCAGTCCAAGGATGCAGAAGGGTTAAGAACATTCTCTGACTTCTTAAGTGCCTGTCTACAAGCCACACCCCATGTGCAGGGTTTAGAAATATGAAGTGACTGTGAAGAAAACCTAAAGCTAATACAAAAGGTTCCTGACTGGTTAGCATCCAGTTGGAATCGTCGGATTACAATGGCCCTCATGGAAGGTAAAGAGTTTCCCACCTTTGAGGATTTTAGTAACTTTGTTTCTTTAGAAGCAGAGATGGCATGCAACCCAGTCACTTCCCTACATGCTCTACACTCATCCAACTCATCTTATGTCAAAGGACACATAAAGGAAGCAAAGGGAAACAAGGCCAATGTTTTCAGCACTCAAACTGCCTTGAATAGTGACAAATCAACAACAAACAATGGAAAATCAAGGTTCCCCTGTCTGTGGTGCAAAGACAACAAACATCAACTTTCCAAGTGCCCTGACTTCAATGAAAGGTCTCTTGAAGATCGACGAGCATACGTAAAGGATAACAGGTTGTGCTATGGATGTGTGAAACCAGGTCACAGTGCCAAGGAATGTCATCACCGCCATATTTTTGATATATGTAAGGGAAGACACCCTACCTGGACAAGGAAGTAAGCAATGACCTACAAGCTGATGCTTACCCTGTGAAACTAAAACTAACTACTATGGTTGGAGAGAAGATGATTGTTAAAAGTGAAAGGGTACCTGGACTCCGTGTGAGAGGTTACAATTCATGTGTTCACATCAACCTTCCTCCATTGTACACCAAGGACGGCATTCCTGTAAATGATGATCATATTCCCACGCACGAAACTGCAAAACAATGGCCTCACTTAACAGCGATCGCAGATAAGATGTCACCTCTCCTCAACTGTGAAGTAGGACTCTTGATCGGGTATAACTGTCCAAGAACATTGACACCCATACAAGTAGTAGCAGGAAAGGACAACGAGCCCTATGCCATCCCCAAGGTACTGGCTGGGATGATTCCCTGCCAGAGATACTGAAGCCACGGTGGGAGAGCTGGCGTCAAGACTTTGCCAACTTAGAAAAGCTAGACATAGCTCGATGTTACTTACCAGACAATTTTGGAGATGTTGTGGAAACAGAGCTCCATCACTTTTCGGATGCGAGCACCAGCGGGTACGGTCAATGCTCTTATTTACGAGTCAGGAACCAAAGAGGAGAGATTCACTGTTGTCTAGTGATAGGAAAGGCACGTGTTTCTCCCACAAAGTTGACTACGATACCAAGGCTGGAATTAACCGCAGCAGTAGTTTCAGTCACCATCAGTAATATGCTCAGAGAGGAGCTTGGTTATGCAGATGGGAAAGAGTACTTCTGGACAGACTCAAAGGTAGTCCTAGGCTACATCAATAACGATGCAAGGCACTTTCACACCTTTGTTGCCAACCGAGTCCAGAAGATCAGACATAACACAAGCCCCAAGCAATGGTTTTACGTTCCCACGAATGAAAATCCAGCAGACGGCGCATCCAGGGGAAAAACTGTAAAAGAGTTGCTTGCTTCCAACTGGTTCACTGGCCCTACATTCCTTTGGGAAAATGAAATACCTACACCTAAAGATGTAGTACTGGAATTACCCATCGGAGATCCAGAAGTCAAAAGGGCACAGACTCTCCAAACAAAGACCACAGAATCGTTGAGTCTTGCTGATCGCCTGTCAAAGTTCTCTTCATGATCCCAAGCCACCAGGGCTGTGGCTCGCCTTCTGTGACGAACTAAGAAAATCAAGTCATGCGCACCTTCTACAGTCAGTGAACAGGAAAGAGCTAAACATGTCATAATCCAAGATCTGCAAAGTCAAACATGACAAAGAAATCAAGCTGTTAAGGGGGTCACTGATTGCAAAACCGATTTTACCTTGTCATAGTTGAATAACGACAGTTCGGTGGTTAAATGAACATACAGTGAACCTCAAAGTCCACTGACACTTATTTCCCATGCAAATCTCCAAAAGAAAAAATCTAGCTGTAAAACGGTAGTTTTTGGAAAAAGCCACCGGACTGACGTCAGTCCGGTGTCGCGCATTCAATTGGCTCTGGTCTGTGTCTTTGTCACGCCCCAAAATGTACATCCAGACCAGCCCACTCACTGGTGTTCTTTCCCAGTCCGAGGTAGCGACGCTACGTTTCTAAACACATCAACATACCTTACTTAGCAAATGACTAGCTAGACTAGCTGTAGTCGGCATTAGAAGGGAAGCTTCCAAAAAAATTGCCAGAAAACGAAAGCAGTCTAGCCTTTTGCTGACGCCTGTCTAGATTATCTATTCGAAATAACTGGAGAAAGGCTGTGCTAGATACAGGATACGTTAGCATTGCTAATAACTGTTACCGTCAAAATCATACAGCTTGCGGTTTTGATGAACATAATTAAGGTCGGAACGCACCTCTTTTCAGCAACAGCTTCATAGCAAATCCTGCTTTACATATTCCCAGGTTTTTAAAACCGTCCTTGGTGAAATGGTTCGCGCAACTGCACAGAGATCTTCTATGCTACGGTATAAACAAACATCAGCCATAACCGTCTAGTCAATGTTAATTAGACTCAAGCTCATCTGTTTTTCATCGGTGATTTGCAAGGAATGTAAGAACAGCTAGATAGAGAAAACACCTATACTGTAGGAATGTAAACTAGTTTAGCTTGCTAACGCAAGAGCATGAATGTGTTATGATTTAGTCTAGTTTATTGGCAATGGGATTTACGTTATTTCATGTTCCTGACTATGTTTCATTCAAATAAATAACCTGTGTTGTTATGTAAATCTACAATTCAGATGCATGTTTGTCCAGATCTATTTTTCAGTAAGATAGCTAGAGCTAACTGAAGCTGTGTTGAATCACGATAGTTTGTTTGCTAAGCTGTAGTGCTAACGTTACCCACCTAAGGCGATTCTGTTTGCTTCGACAACAGACGTGGAAACTACAGTAATCATTTCAAATGATATCTAGTCAATCTGTTGAAAACAGTGTTGTGTAGACACAATAGATTTATTTGTACGTTTTTATTTCAAGTCGCCACCATCTTGTTTCAGTGAGTGCTGTTGGCCGTCTTTGCTCCGCAGCTTCGCTCGTTGTAAACCAACCAATCAGCGCACAGCTCATCTAAATACCAATGATATAAGGGAAAAAGCTAGTGTTTTTTCCCGGGAAAAAAATGCTGGATGTAAAAGAGGGCATAGAACAGCACCCGGGCCATTTTCAGCCAAACCAATGTTACATACCCTATTCGGAGACCTTAAGGAACAGTGTAAAATACTCAAAAAACCCAGTCAATCACCCCTTTAAACAAAGGTAGTCAACTACAGCGTTGCAACAAACTGCACGACTTAGACATGTTTCTGGACACAGACGGTATCCTCAAGGTGGAAGGAAGACTCCGCCACTCATCCCTTGCCGACTCAATCCAATTGTCATCCCCAAGGAGCATCATGTGACAAAACTAATAATAGCTCACAACCATGAAAGGACAAAGCATCAAGGAAAAGGCTTCACCATTAATGAAATCAGATCCAATGGCTATTGGATTCTTGGAATGAGCCGAGCAGTTGCAACGTATGTTCGCCAATGTGTGACTTGTCGGAGATCTCCGGAAGGCCAAAAAGTTGAGTCTTCCCCACCCTTCACGTATTGTGGTATGGATTGCTTCGGTCCTTTTGTCACTACAGAGGGAAGGAAACAGCATAAACGATACGGGCTACTCTTTACCTGTTTCTGCTCACGGGCCATCCACATCGAGATGCTGGAAGATTTGTCTACGGATGCTTTCATCAACGGCCTACGATGTTTCATTGCAGTTCGCGGTGCAGTACGTCAAATTCAGTGCGACCAAGGCACTTACTTTGTTGGTGAGAATGAATTTATGGCAGCTTTGCAAGAGCTCAACGCGCAACGACTCAATACATTTCTGTCACAGAAGCGACTGAAGCGATGAAGTGACTTCATCATGAGTGCGCTCCAGTCATGCAGGCGGCGTGTGGGAGCGTCAAATAAGGACGGTCAGGAATGTCAAGCAGTTTCCCCCAGCATGGATGCTACAGTGAGATGTTCTTTTAATGGCAGGTGTATTTTGCATGTGGAACTGTGAAATGTAGCTAATATGTAATCTCATGTATTCCAATATAGTTACAAATAAATGAGTTGTACAAACTGTACCTCATGAAGAAAGTGCCAAAGAGATGGTGTAGGCATACTTAGGGTAGACAAATAAAGACTCATCTCGAAAAAGATTTACTTAAATTTAATCTATATTAATTGTTGAATTTGCTGAATTTCTATTTTGACCAAGAAATTGTGTACTTAGGGCAGAAGAATACATTCTGACCTTGTAAGGCTATCAACCTGCCCCCACTTCTCATATGGTAAACTATGGAGTTACTGGATGGAGTCTCAACTTGATGGCTCTCACATCTCATTGTGTAACTTACTGTAGCATTGTCATGTTGATAAGAAAGGGTCAAGATTGTGGTGTGATTGTAGTTGTTCTTGGATATTAAAAGGAATTGTGAAGCATTTTTCTGTGGATGATTGATCTCCTGAGACCTTCTCCTCAGCTCTGGCTTTGTATCTCTGGTTTACAATAGTCACGGTAGAGTAGGCCTAGTTAACCTTCATTGATTTCATTCACTTGCAATATGATTACATGATTATATTATTTCACCTTAATTTGACCATTGTTGCTTTGATTTAACCCAAAGAGTCAAATAACTGCAATTGGTAGGCTATTGGCATTATTTGGTTAATGTTAATACACTGTTCAGTTTCCCATCTTCTTTCAAACCAAGGCTACTCATTGTTAGATTTCTATTTGTAGGCAATGAAGAAGACCAAATCCTACAATTTCAATGATTTGTCTTTATTTCAGTGCCAAAAAGCTTTTGGTCAATTCTGTGTGCACGTCCACGGCGTATAACACTAGCGATGAAGACCCAAGGGCTGAGAATGTTGCTCAAATAAATTACAGATTGTGACGGGAAACGGTAACGTTAACTTAGGCATTCATCAGGGAATTAAAGCACATCAAATCGCAGTCTTAAAATCGTCTCCTGGCGTATAACTAAGCAAATTTAATTTTGTTCGAGATCGCTCGGCTGAACCAGGAAACTATATCCCATGTCTTCCAACGCTATCAAACTCAGAAAGTGGGAGGGGATAGGTAAAACTCAGGCTGTGTCTACTACCGCGCACTCAACGAAGTACACTGCAATGTAGTGCACTTACATTTGCAGTGCACTCAGTTGCTGAATAGCGCTGTCTAAACTGGAACACTTTACTTACCCACTTAGCGGGAAGTGACGCACGCAAATCTGCTCGCGACACCCGAGAAACTAAACCCGCGAAACAAACCCGCTTGTATTTCTGTCACTGGACTCCTCCTCTTCCGCTACGTAGCCAAGATGGCGCCCGTTTAGGGCGAGTAGTGTCCATCGTCGGACACTTCATTTTTGGACCGTTTGCAGTGCATCATCCGGGTACTTTCAGTGCACTGAATTATTTTGGTTTTTCAGCGTAAGCGCCCTAAGCACTGAAAGGAAGTGCTCGAAGTGCGCGGTAGTAGACACAGCCTCAGAGTATGGCATGGAACTAACCACCTAGCGACGAGGTTAGTTTCACAGCGTAAGTTACCATGGCAACTTACCAAAAGGTTTTGTTACCTCTCTTTCTGGAACGGAAACCTCGGAGTTTGCCTGTTTTCAGGGTTAAACAACTCAGAGTTTTCACAATACCGGCTACCTGGAATACCCCCCTGGTCTTGTGTGTTGTGTTTGGTCAACATATTCATGTACTTTACGTTCTTGTAACAATATCTAAAAGTGTTAAAAATGTTGCACAACAGTGTGTAACTGGTTCAAACAGAGTCCAAATGTATGAACCATGTGTGTGGCATATGGTGACAGTTTTTTTTATATACATGATTGTATAGTTTTGAACGAAGTGTTTCATTTAGCAAAAGATTAGAAGTGTTCTGCTACTTGTGTGTCTAGTTGTGTGAATCGTGTGTTGTGTTTTGACAAAGTGAGCCCTGTTTTCAAAATTGTGCTTAAGCAATTAGAAAAAACTGTAATTGGACATTTAACCTGGGCATTTTACAGAATAGCCTTAGACCAGTAAATATACTCCAATGGTTTAAACAAATTAGGGTTTCTCCAGTAGGAGGGAACCTATTGTATTTGTTAGTATTCCTATTAGGGTTTCTCCGATATTCCTCCGGAATATTGTCATGGTCAGTAACTGGGGTTGAAACTGTGTGCTGTACAATGCAAGGTCATAGGTTTGAGTCCAGCCACAGTCTTTGACCCTGTCATCATTTTGATTATCTGGGCTGCGTTTCCCGATAACGATGGATCTTAGCAACGATCGAGCAAAAAAACGAAACCATCAATATTTCTTACGTGCATTTCCCAAACATGCTCGTAAGGAGTAGGCCAATCTATGCGCTTTCAAGAGCTACAACTTTTTTTAACTACGATGTCTATGGGAACGGCCCGTAAACTAAGATTCGTCGTACAATGGATTCTACGATCAGGCTTACAACGCTTTCGGGAAACGCAGCCCTGTTTAGTTAAACAGGATGACATCATTTTGAAGTATCATACGCAATTTCATCTTGATATGTCAAAAGATCACTGAATTACAGCTGTTTAAACTTTGTCCCAAAGCTGACCAAAACTAATACTCTTCCCTTTCTATTCATAAAATCTCAACAGTTAGTGTGTAGCTGAGAGGATAGAGAAACTGACTCTTAACCTTATGCTCATAAATTCAAAGATTTGTGGATATTCCATCCATCTTGTAATTAAAGTGGTCAACATTTAAGTTGTCTGATGAAGTGATGATGGTGGATGGAGAAGTTTTTGTTAAAAAATGGCTGCCTGAAATCACCTTGATAAAATATGATTTGTCTTAAGTAATCATATATTTATTCACATAATAAAAATCCCCGAGTTCTCCTCTTCAATATGGTATAAACAGTTAAGGTGTATGATTTAATATGAAAATTCATAAAATATGAAATTTCAACAGCATATGGAATGTTGCCTCAGACAGGAAAGGGTTAAGT
This sequence comes from Mallotus villosus, assembly GCA_903064625.1. Lineage (NCBI taxonomy): Eukaryota > Metazoa > Chordata > Actinopteri > Osmeriformes > Salangidae > Mallotus > Mallotus villosus. The sequence continues at coordinate 12,087 of CAEFZP010000948.1, forward strand.
AGTTTTGCTCTCTTGTTGTCCAACTCTTGATCTTCTACAATGTACATTTTTATAATATTTTGCCATTTTGCCGGGGAACCCGCATCGCTGCTTAGGTGGCTCTATAAAACACGCCCAAAGTCTACGTGATTTCCCCACCGCCCCATTATCCTGAAATTCCGGAAAATGGGTATACATGCCTTATTTCTTATGGGGAACAAAAAAGCCTCATGAACCCATACGGTCCGCCATGATAGATTTTGCTACTTTGAAATTTGTTACAGATGTGTAGAATACATGTTTTTATAAAGGGTCAAATTGAATAAGAAATGTAATACAAAATGGCTGAAAAGGGGGTATTTATGTAAATGTATGGCACTACAGGCCACACATTTACATGTCAATTTTTATAATATTTTTACATTTTGACAAGACTGCACACTGATGAAAATAGTACTCACTCCTCAAGTATGTAACAAAACACCCGCGTCAAAGAATTGCTAGCTTTTCTTTGGCGTTGTTGGTAGTGGTGGCGCTTGGGAAGTCAGAGGTGGTAAGTTCGTACCCAATGCGGGACGATTTGCCCGATACCTCTGACGGAGCTTGCAAGACCACGTCTGTTACATACTGTACTCTCCACATTGTCTACATAAAGGTAGCATTTTGTGCAAAAGATCAGAACATATTTCAAATCATACTGTAGTAGGCTACATACTATAAACACAGCAAATACATTTGTGGAGACAGAAGAAAGCATACAACAAATTCAATACAGTACATTGTTTCAATCATGGACTGCCCTGAATGTGTAAAAAAAAAGTACTGATGTAATGCATATACATTTTACTGTACTGTACTGTAGACTCTACTCTACTGTAGTAGAGAATAGTGGTTTTCATCTGTGCTCTTGCCCTATTCTTCCACGGCCTCCAGGTCTACCTCCCTCTCCCTACCAGTCTTCCTCCACGGGCTCCCCCTCTCATCGTCCCTCTTCCTGCAACATTGCCTTCCATTTTTGGCAGGTAGTCTCTCAATAAATATAAATAGTGCACTAAATTAGCTACACTAAAACATTACATAAACAGTTCATCACTCACTTCGTAGCACACTGTTTTTGCTACGTTCTAGCTTCTACTGTACATTGCTATAGCATCAAAGATCTCCGTACTTTAAGGTATTGTAACGTTAAATGTAGGCTACTAGATGCCAGAAAATGGGCCAAGAATGATGCCTCCATTCAACTGTGCAAATCTATATTTTTTGATAAAACATACAGTAGTGCAAATGTAACTTCTTACCTTGGCACAGCTCCATCATACAGTACTGTAGGCTACAGCAACTGTTCCTCAACGACGATGCTGCTATGTTTGAAACTAATGCTAGCGAGTTCTACTATCTAGCTAGCCTACCATGAAGTAAAACATCCGGACTAACAATTTTTCAGCAAGGTTAGCTAGCCAAAACTCCCAAATCTCTTGCGTGTGTGCAGTCATTTGTATACTAAAATAGCGGCCCATGTATGAAAGTAATCATAATCGCACTCAGATACCGATCAACCAATGGGGTTAAGGTGACACCGTGACATACATTGATTGACAGCTTACCTCATTAGCTTAAGGACAAGGAAATACAGAAATAAATGAACACAGAAATAAATAAATACAGAAATAAATGAAGGAAGAAATAAATGAATACAAAAATAAATACATACTGAAATAAATGTGCATGTAAATAAAGAAATACGTAATTAATATTATTTCATGCATGTATTTATATATATGTCTTTTTTAGTGTATAAGTATTTTTTTTAATACATTTATTTATTTTTAATTATGGCAGGTTTGGTCCTCCATACCTGCACTCCCGTAGTGGCCAATCTGATAGTGAAACAGCGCTGAATTTTGATTTAAAATTTGAGTTGGATTGTACAAGGTGTTTATGGAACAATTATCACTCAGTACAAGCACAAATAACACTGCTGGATTTAATCTTCATTAGGGATGCACCGATACCACTTTTTTTACAAACCGATACGAGTACGAGTATTTTTGCCGATACCGAGTACCGATACAGATACTTCTTAGATTTGGTCTCCATAAAAGTGCAATTAATTTGGAGGCAGATTTTATTTTATCTGCAGTTATGTCAAGCCTATAGTACAAAATTAACAGAAGGCTATCCCAAGCCAAAAATAAACAGCTTTCTGGGTTTAACAACAAAAAAAGCCTTCAAAGAGACATTGTAATCACAATACACAAAATGCAAATATAACAAGATAAAGGCAATTCAATTTGCTGCATAGTTAACACAGTCTACTTAACAAAGTGAACAGACCTATTACTGGATTAGCACATTTCAGTTACAAAACGATCAAAGTACTCCCTTTCCTGCCGTACAAGTACTTCTCTCGTCAAAAAACTCACGTCACTCCCACAAACAAATTCTTCGTAAGTAAAAAGTTTTGACTTTTAATTGACAATATTGACAACACATATTAACCCTATCCATTTTCCCGAGATCCTCTGACAAATCCCGAACGTCTAAGGCCCAAAAAAAGTTTAAAAGCAGAATTCCCATATCTCTTGAAAGCTGCCTTGCTCGACTTTTTAGATGTAGAATTGACTGTAAAACTGTAAAATTATTAACTTTGTGACATAAAGTGAAGATGTGGCTGCCGCCTGACTGCGGTCTACCGGGCGACATTCTCACTCAAATTTCAAGACTTTCGTGACCCAAATCAAAATTCTGATCTGACAGATCATTAATCGCTTTCTCTCTTAAAGGATGTCCTCTACCTTTTTCGTCTTCTTAAATCTAACCATTTGTATAATCCGTGTGTAATTCTCGAGCCATTATAAAAGCTATCTTTCCCGTATAGTGTAGGCACGAAGAAAATAAAGGAAATTGCAAAAAACCTGGGAATAAATACATGGATTAGAAACAAATTTAAAAAAAGATATATATATATATCTTTTTTTGAGCACCGAAGACCCATTTTGACCCAGGAAAAACCCTGGTTGGGACTAAAAACCTAAAACTGGAAGCCATAAAAGACCACGAATCGTCAAAAGATTTTGTTGTATTAATTTTCACATGCAGTTAAAAACAAGAAAGTGGCTGGTAAAAACATTGAGTGGCTGGTAGATTTTGAAATCCACCAGCCACGTGGCCGTGGACAACATTTTTAATTTCCATCCCTGCAGTGGAGCGCCGTGTCCGTGGGGTGCTGAGCCGCGCGCTGCGGGGGCTGCTGGTCCTGCCGGGACATGGCGGAGGGGATGATCGGAGAATGTGCTTATAGTTGTGCAGATCTGGGCTGCTCCTTGAGTGTCAGGCTTGACTAACTGTGTTATTTGAAAATGTTGTGTCTAAGCAATTGGAAAAAAACTGTAACCATTTTATACTTGACACCTGAAACCTCTTCTTCCTATCACCAGGGGATGCTGTGTCTCTTGGCAGCTTTCTTCTTCTCCTTCCCCATCCCAGAGTGTTGCTTTCCCGGGCGCTGTGATATCATTGGTCACGCCCATCAGATCTTTCACCTGCTGCTGTGTCTCAGCACACTGGCCCAACAGGAAGCAGTGTTGGAGGACTTCCTGTCACGGCGGGCGTCCCTGGTGAAGGAGCATGGGGAGTGGTATCTTTTAGTGGCAGGGGTGTCCTTCCCTCTGCTGGTGCTGCTTTGTTCAATGACTGCCATCGCTTTGAGAACACAAGCTCACATACACCTGATGCTGAGAAGAGGTAGAGGAGGAGGAGAAGACGATCATGAAGGCGGGACAGGGGCACACATGAGACAGATGAGGATGGATGAATAGAGGAGGAAGGTGGAGATAGAGGAGACAGAATTTAAAAAATGAATAGCAAAAACAGAAATAGTTTTCTGTTTATAATTTGTTATTTAAAACAGCTACACTCAGTCACTGAAACTGTAGCTTAAACATTGACTCTCGAAACATATAATACATATCACAAATCAAATATACAATGTTATAATACATGATAATTACAATTGTAAATTTACCTCAACATAGTTTGACATTGATACTATAATGAGTGTACATCTTTAAAGAAATGTCATTATATAAGCTGTTTTCTTTTTGTTTCCAAAAGTTTTTTTTACCAAAGATGACCAATGCCACTGAATGAACACCACTCAAGATTAATTCAATGTAATTGTATTTTGTCGTTTGTAACCTCTTTACAGAAAATACAAATAAAAAAACACAAAGTTATGAAATCACAGCAAAACAGTAATGTAAAAATACATTATATTTGTTCTTGTCATTCATACAATGTGAAACAATTGACTGTAATTACACTCTCCACCGCTCATACACAATGTAATTGGGTGTGCTCCAGCCTTCAGCAGAACACATCCTTTGTTATCTCACATATATATTATTATTAAAGTTTATTTTCCCACCCCTAAGGATGCCTCAATATCTGGACTACATAGAGAACATTGGTGTCAAACGTTTCGTAAGGCAAGGTGTACGTTGAGAAATGACGTATTGACGGCAGTTGGAAAAACCCTGGTGAATAAACCAGCACGGAGTAAAGTTGGTCGTCAGGCTGAGTTTATACTAAAGTATATACGTTAAGTTTATGTATGCCAGAGGGCAAAACATTACAACTAGCTACCTCTCTAGCAGAACATTAGTTTAGCAACTCGTTAACTTCTGGGAGATAGCTAGCCTAACTAGCTTAGCTGCAAGGCAACTGCAGAAACGCCACAAGCAAATAGGCCAGGGTGATAACTATTTACTAATTTTACTTTGTGATATGAAACACAATTGCTAAGTGTAATGTACAATATAAGCTGATATTATTTCCGAAACAGTAGTCTACTATTTCACTGAAGCATTAGCATCATGACATTAGCCTCTGTTGCCCAGGCAACACATACTACAGCAGTCTATGATGCATCTGTTTTCAATCGTTAAAATAATCATTCCTCAGAAATACATTTTCGTAGGATTATTATGACATTAGATTACAAGTAAACGATTTGTTGGTGAAATTATCATTACCTGTGGTTTCAAACCAGTGTAGCTCACTGCAACGCTGTAGCCTACGCGAGACACTGTAGCTAACAAAAACAGCCACAGCTGTTTAGGAAGTGAAACGGCAACAGAACATGTTCGGCACTCCCTTAAATCAAAAGTCTTTCAATAGGTGAAACTATCTGACTACTAACCCGAACTTCATTGCCACAGCCTGAATTTGTCAATCTCTTCATGAAAATAATTTCTGCCTAAACCGTACAACGGAACGTTACATCGAATTCAACCAACTCAATCGCTACCAAGACGAACACTGTAGCCTACAGTATACAATTTACCGGGGTAGCTTCTCCACAAAGGGCTATATCGCATTTTGCGTTGTTACTGACAATGATCGCTAGTGAGCTTTTTATGAATGAGCGATTTTCCACTAAATAAATGTCAAACTTATTTACGTTTTTGGGGGCATATTTTCAGTTAGAAGATTGTACTGTTAGCTACTGCCGTAACGTCGTTGTTAATAATTTTCAAAGGGGGTTCTTTATTAATGAATTAATGCAATATGAGTAGGCTAAATGCCTGAATATATCAGGTAAATTTTTACACCGGTCTGCCAAATGTATTGGTTTTGATTCAACTATGAGGCTGCTCACCATTCCCTCTTGCAGGGGAAATGAGAAGACAACTATTTCATTCTACACTTCACTCTTAGTATTGAGTTGTAAGCAGCAAAAAAAATATGCTTTAAAAATCTATGTAATCTTTATAGATAATAAGTATGCATTTGTATATAATATATACAGATATATCAGTTCTAAAAAACTAAAACTGATAGTTGATTGAAAAATGATGATGATTATAATGACATTTTGCAAACATACAGAATATGTTCATATTAGAGTAATAGGTTATTTGATTATTTATAACCAATATAATTTATCAATTATATACATTCAGCCCCGTAGCCCATCACATAGCAAACAAGCTCTGAGGATACACCTTTGCACTTCCACTCCATTGCCTACAGGTGGGATGTTATCCTTACATTTTAAATATATTGTTTTGTTTTACATCTCATCTTCCACAGATGATTAATTGGACATTTAACTTGGGCATTTTACAGGATAGCCTTAGACCAGTACATATACCGTATTTTTCAGAAAACAAGCCGCATTTTCTAGAACCCGCACCCCACCAGAATGGGAGTATAATGGGTGTTTGTAAATCGGATTTTAACCCGCACTGAAATATATGCCGCACTTGATACGGGAACAATGATACCAAGCAATGCACGAGTAGGCTATAGGCGATCTTGTAGCATGTCGTAACACACTTCGGTTGTGGATAGTATGTCCATGCGTGGCAAAATCCATTTTTATGTCTACAAAATTATTTTAAATATAGGCTAGTATAAGTTTAGGTAGTTTGCAAATCCTGAGGATAGCCTACCGAAATTGAATTAGCCATTGTCGTTAGCGATGCTTGGTTTGCTAGCTGTATATAACATTTCACTGGGTCTTGCAGCTGTTTGATGAGATATTGGGACAAAGCCACTTTTTTGTTCTAAAACCAGACTATATGCCGCTTCGAAATATAAGCTATACAACCACAAGAAAACTGTCAAATTGGGGTACAAGCCGTGGTTTTATAAACTAATTTATACTAATTGTATCTATAATTCATAGATTAGATCTCTTAATGTCATCAAAAAAAATGTAATAAATAAAAAACATTGTTGTCACCTATTAATTTTCTTTAAGGGGCGATTGATTGCAAAACCGATTTTACATTGTCATAGTTGAAAAATGACAGTTTGGTGTGTAAAATAGACATACAGTGAACCTCAAAGTCCATCTTTCTTTTCGAAATTTCACTTGTCACTACTATTTTGAAACCGCAACTTGCAAATGCTAGGTTTTGAAACAGTGCAATTTGTGATGCAACAACATCAACTTTGTCACGCCGCAACATTTATACAGACCAGCCCTCTGGTGTTCTGGCCCTGGATCTCAGACACTCGTTAAGCTGCGCGCTGCTCTGTGTACTTCAACGCAAACAACAAAGGAGAAAGTTCGAAAGTTTTTTAAGTATATTGAAAATGGACCATGTAAATGCAGTGTTCCTGACGGGCATGGCTGATGTCTCCTGTATCTAGCATAGGTAGAATGCTAAATACGTTTATAAACACATCAACATACCTTACTTAGCGAATGACTCAAGCTAGACTAGCTGTAGTCGGCATTAGAAGGGAAGCTTCCCAAAAAATTGCCAGGAAAAGAATAGCAGTCTAGCCTATTGCTGACGCCTGTCTAGATTATCTATTTGAAATAACTGGAGAAAGGCAGGTGCTATACAGGATACGTTAGCATTGCTAATAACTGTTACCGACAAAATCATACTACAGCTTGCGGTTGTGATGAACATAACTATGGTCGGAACGCACCTCTTTTCTAGCCTGGGTGCCAGCCAAACTTATCCTCGCCCACAAAATAATTTGGTCGGGAAGTTGGGTCTGCTCAGTCTGGAAAACACTATGTTCCAAACAGGAGCTGTTCGGACCAATCAAATTGTCAGTGCGGGCTTTATACGAAGATGGACAGATCATCAACAGTAACGTAATCAACCACGTCACAAAATAGCGCTTGAGTTGAATTCGTTTTCAACAAACATGGCTACCGCTGGAGAGCTGAGATGTTATGATTCTGCCATCGAGTCTGTTTTAGCGCATTGATTTTGAAAGAGGAAAAGTGAAACGCAATCAAGGCATTTGTCGATGGAAAATATGTTTTTGCCGTCCTTCCTACGGGGTTTGGTCAGGTCTATCCAATTGAGCAAAGAGGCATTTGTTTTCCGGGTTCGTTTAAAACACGCCCCATACATAGTCACAGCCTACCGGAGAGTTTTCAGACTCATATTCTGACCAGAATTATGAGGATGACAACGTCAGGCTACCTCTTTACAGCAACAGCTAGCAAATCCTGCTTTACATTGTAGGGAAGAGTTACTTGTGCCAGCGGGGAAGTTGTGCCACCCCCTGTTTCTAGGGAACCATAGAATAAATTGGTCATGGGACCACACATTTTTGAAGAGTCAGTCATTTTACTCATCCTGTAAAGAAGAGAGCCTCATTGCATGATAGGTAAACACATTTAAGTAAAGAAAAACATAACTTTTGCCTTCCAAAGTAACATTTCTATGATCAAGGTTTTTTGATTGTTGTGTCTGAACAGTTATAGACAAGTTTGAAAACATTTCACGCATGTTTTAGTGCTTTAGTAAGCTACACAATGAGTCTATATAGCTAGCATGATTTCAGCTCAAAACCGCTGGATGATGCATTTTATCCAAAAACGTGGGATTGGGGTAAATTGTGCCAAAGGGCCTGGGGTAAATTGTGCCAGATCTGTGAAGAGCCGCTGGCTCAGAAAAGTGGCGAATTTTAACTGAAAAGTGCCAGAACTCACCAAACATTACAAAATAAAGTTTCCACTACAGTTACTGTCTATGACATTTGACTATTCAAAAAACATAAAAATAAAAGTTTGATCATTAATGTGGATGATCACATAAAAATGACAAAACCCAAATCGGAAATCCGCCACCACTTAATAACTTTTGTTAAACTTGAGGGTGTCAAACGACAAAATTACTCAGGAAATGCATGTCACGCTAAACCTATAGCTGCCATGCTGTTACGATGCGCCACCACTCGTTTCTTAATTTCGGGTTTCGAGAAATCGGACCATTTCTTCTTAATTTCTGCCATGATGATCTGGTTCTCCGAACCCACAGCATTTATGGCCCTATAATAATAATAATTGTATTTGTAATGCACTTTTATTTAGCTAAATCTTAGTGCTACAGGTTAAAAACAATAAAAGGCGCAAATAGAAACAGTTTTTCACTCCGCCGACTTTCTTTCTTTTGTTGCTAATACCTGATGACAGACGGCCAAACAGGACACATTTTCTCGCCTCCACCTCTTATCTGTTAGAACCTCGATCTCACATTCTGTGAAATGTGTATTTTTTGCGTGTTTAGGCATTTTAATTCAGACAAAAAAATTACCTCAGGAGTGCATTTATAGGCCATCTGCATGTTAATTTATGGGAGGAGGCAAGGCTGGGTCAGTGGCTCGTTCACGTGCGGTCAATCTCACGTTGATTGTGATTTTTTAAAGGAAAGGTGCGCAGGACCTGGCGTACGACCGGTTTTATGCATGTGAATATTTCTGTGCGTAGGTACTTTTCAAGTTTTGTCCGTACGCCATCTTCTGGTATGAAAGCTGCGCAATCTTTTATACATGAGGCACCAGGTCTTTTTACAGGTGTGGTCATATGTGTGTGGATGAGTCTGTGTATGTGTGCTAATCTCACTGCACTGTCATTTCATTCAGTGTCCCCTCCCACACCTCTCTCGGGTCATTGATGAGTTTGTAGCATGTTGCTGTGGGGTGATACACCCTGATAACATTTTCAACAACTTAAAGGCAGGGTAGGCCATTTTGTTGAGAAACACTTTTTGTCATATTTGCCGAAGTTGCTTCCCGTTTTGATAGCAACCAATATATCTAAAGATTTGACGGTAATATGAAATCATTCCGACCAGGGTTCTAAATTAACACCCGCCAACCCGCCAAATGCGTGTTAAAATTCATTTTGGCGGGTGTTAATAAAAACTCACTAGCCAGTTTGGCCGGTGATACATGAGGCATTACATGAATGATACATAAGGCTCTGTTCTCTGCATGGTTCTCGGTCATTTATCCCCCTGGCAGTACTTCCTAATTTTCCCATGAACACTGATGCTACGTGATAACTTTTTATACGGCCATTGGTTGAAGTTTGTAGTGAAACCAGCGCGAGAAACCGTGGAAACGAACGGAGCGTCCACCAAAAAACACAAGGAAGAAGTCAAACGAAGCATAGAGGATCATAATAATAAGAGCTAGCTAGAGTAGTAAAGTAAAAAGTTAACTTAATGCGGTGGTGGTTAGGACAAACTTCTGGGGGCGAAAAGAGGAATGAGGCAGGGGATGAGGATATTGATAGCACTAGAGAAACAAAGAAAAGAAAATGTAATGCCAAATGGCTGACAGGTCAGGAATGGCTTGGTCATGTTTTGTAAGGATTGACGCATGTAGTCTTCTGTAATGTAAATACACTGTTCTTAATAAAATTATCTAATGTATTCAGTGGAACTCTTATTTTCACCGGAAAGAATTTGGCTAGTGGAAATTCTGATTGGCTGGTAAGTTTCTCAAGTTACCAGCCAGATTGGCTGGTGATCAAAACAGTTAAATTATGACCCTGATTCCAACATCTGTGGGCGTCGCAATACTCTAATAAACATGACCAATCATTAAGGGGTAATTGGACAGGCTACCTGTCTACCTATCTACCTGCGGACACTCTGCCCCTCCACTCAATGCTTGTTACTGTAGTTTTGTGGGAGTGGGTTTGGTTTGAATCGTGTCAAACAGAAGCTAAAATAGCTAGCTTCGAAAAACTTGCCTACCCTGCCTTAAAGGTACGGTAGTCTTATCTGGCCCAATTGTCCCCAGTTCAACAAATATACAGACGGTATACAGTGCATTATAAATTCCTAGTATGAAAAGATCCAGTAGAGGTATCTGAAACCTTGGTTCATGGGTTTGGATCCTTTAACTCAAACACATACCTGATCTGTTTTATGTTTGTACTCTGTCCTGTGGAATGAAGGCGTGTGTGGGTGTGAATGTATGTGTGTATCTTGAAACCTGTCAATGAGTAAACATGCTCTCTCTGTCAGACTGGGTGTGTGAGAGAGAAAGGGAGAGACAGAGAGAAAAAGAGATATCAAAGTGTTTTGTGGTGAACCTAACAACCAACGACGTCTATCCTCTACTTACCTCTACCGAACCACTTCCAGTGGTAGCAGACCATTTATTTCAATACAAAGAGGAAGAGGTAACTTTTAATTTACAAAACTCTGTAAATCCTGTTTACCTGTGTTGAGCTGGAAGAAGTAAGTGTTTGAGTGATAAGAGTGTTTGTGAATACAATGTGTTGATTGTGTGAGTACAGACTCTTGATTGTGGCTTAGCACAGAAAGTCGTGTGCGTGGGTGCAGGAGTACAAAGAGTATGTGTGAGAACATTTCATTTAGTGTGTCAGTACAGTGAGTTGAGTGTGTGTGTAAGTACAATGTGTGTGAGTGTGTTTGAATGCAGTGAGTTTTGTGTGTGTGTGTGTGTTGGCAAGTACAATTAATTAATTATCTCCTACATCTGGGTTACCTGGGAAACCTGTTCAATGACAGGTACGGAGACTTTGCAGGTGTGGTCGAAACAACCTGTTTTACTTACTGTTGTGTGTTGACTGTTAATATGTATGTGTTTATTGAGTGTGTGTATATATTGTATGTATATATATATATAGTATACACTTGGCATTTGAGTCTGTATATGCAGTATACACATATGTACAGGATACATACTGTATGTGGGTGTGTTTGAGTTTTGTGTGAGTGTGCATTTGTTTGAATATATATATATATATTAAAAAGCGTTTGTGTATGTCAGCCCTGAGATGGGGACCCCATCCTTGTAGGAGAAGAACTGGTCAGAGAAAATCCTTCTCCAACAACTGGGTAAAAGTTTTTCTTCTGCCCTCTTTTTAAAATCTTATATCCTCTTTCCTCTCCACTCCACTGATAGTCTAAATGACTTTGAGGCAGTAATCAGTTTCATTCTTATCTTTCTCACTCTCCCCTGACCCCTCCCAAACCCCCACCTTCCCAACCAAGGTTTTTTGTCATGGCGCTCGTCAGAGACGTTTTAGGGTCAACATGGACAAACCTGTCTCCAGAGACGGCCATCTTCTCCCTCCTCCTCCTCTTTCTCCTCTCCATCCTTCTCATCCTATGCACCAACTGTGGCAGGTAAAACCTCCAGCTGCCAGCCTCCCTAACTAAACAATTTAAAATTATGAATTTCCTGCAAGTTCACAATATTGTATACACAACTACAGAGGGTAATCGTGGGGTGTGCTCGTGTCGGTTGCAGATGGGTCAGTTTTTTTTACAGAAATTCCTACAACTGATATTTCTGACATTTAGGCCCAAACTAACACACACATTTGTTTCGACTGTCTGATCAGCCTCACATTCTGTTCCTGTCAATCATACACGCGGTGTCAACCATTATACTGCATGAGGGAACTCACACACACACAGTCAGACGAGTAGTCGAAACTCGGAAGAAAACCATAACAAATCAATGCATTTTTAAAGACATTGTGGTTAAGGTGTATGGAGTATGATTCCATTTAATAATTTAATTGGAATTGTTTTCACACCTATCATAGTCAAAGTCATAGTTACAAAAGAGCCGTTTGGGAGCCAAAAGAGACGGCTCTTTTCAGTAGGCTGAGTCAAACAAGCCGGCTGATGAAAAAGAGCCAGAATGCCCATCACTACTAGACTCAGTGGCGGTGCGTCCATAGAGGGCGCAAGGGCGCCGCCCCTCCTAGAATTTTTCGTAAAAATAAATAATAAAACGTTCAAAAAATATGATATACCAAACTATTTAAATAAGAAATGTACTGTGTTAATGCGTTAAATGTGTGTGGGAGACCGTAAGTCCCTGTCAACAACCACTTAAATGTGACCAAATATAATATATTGCCATTCGTTATCACTGAGATAAGCCACTCCCCCCTGGAGGGGCGCCGGCCAAATGGAAGTCAATGGGAGCTCTCATTCTTTTTTCATACATTTGAGAAGAACGGCTTCTCATTGGCGGAAAAAAGGGGCGATGCCGGGGCGCACACTCGTGCGCCCCTGGCCAATGACATCGTTTCTTACTTATATTGACATCTGATTCGTCGAATCAGAGACCTTCACTCCCCTTATCATTCCCCCACATCCCATATAATTATCACGTATCTACGAGAGCAACATAGCTAGCAAAGGATGATGGGCTGTAGTCCTACGGGACGTACACCCGTAGCTTCTCCTCAAACCTGTATGCTAAGTAACCGGAGCTGGTTAGCTGGTTGTTCAGTGAGTAATTCAGTGTTACACACACAGTCACAACATCACACGTTAGCAACGATGCTATGCGATATCAGCGACCCTTCAGCATTAGTATCGTAGCTAAGTCTAGGAAAGTTGAGGCTACTTTTCGCTAGGTACCTACGAACATGTCTTAATCTGCTAGAAAAGTGGCTTCCCCATCGTTCTTTTGGTGAGCTGTCTCATGAGCCCTACTAGCCGACAAGCAAAATAGTTATTTAGCACTAGCGTTGCTACCTGCATATAGCCTATGCAAAACATTGTTTACAATATTTTCAGGCTTCAACCAGTGCTGCTCAAACATACATACAGGGTCAAGAGATAGATTCGTTAGGCATTGGAGAAATAGTAGGAGAGGACGACAGCATCCAACATAGCTAATACATATATATTTAATGTTAAAAAAAAGTTCTGTGTAACGACCAACCCCCCCCTCCCCCCGCGCCGCCCAACTGCGCCCCCCCCCCAAAAAAAAATCACCAGCCGCTACTGACTAGACTACTGATGTGTGGGAATGGCAGGAGCTAGGTCAAGGGGCGTACAAAAATACAGGGTGTTGAATCACAGCAGAGCCTGTCTACAGAGAGCCTGTCCCAGACCTCCACCCCTCGGCTTGAGGCAACAGCCCCGGTGGATGATCGGGGTGATCGCATTTCTGATTTGCTACCCAACTCGTCCGGTCGTTTTTATTTTATTAACTCCAGTCAACATATCCAGGGTTCTAAATTAACACCCGCCAAATGCGGGTTAAAATTCATTTTGGCGGGTGTTATTAAAAACTCACTAGCCAGTTTGGCCGGTGATACACACGAGGCATGATATGATACATAAGGCTCTGTTCTCGTTATGTCATTTAGCCCCCTGGCAGTAGCCTACTTCCTAAGTTTCCCATGAACACTGTGCCGTAATGCTACGTGATAACGTTATATTCGCCCATTGGCTGCGCGCAGTTTAGAGTGAAACCGGCGTGAGAAACCGTGGAAACGAACGGAGCATCCACCAGAAAACACAAGGAAGAAGTAAAACAAAGCATAGAGGATCATAGGAGGTTATAAGAGCTAGCTAGAGTAGTAAAGTAAAGTAAAAAGTTAACTTAATGCGGCGGTGGTTAGGACACATTTCTGGGGGCGAGAAGAGGAACCAGGCAGGGGATGAGGATATTAGGTATTAGGTCGGTTTAATTAATGCCTGCTTAGGACAAAAACGTTACTGTAGCGCTAAATGCATGGGCAGGAGTCAGTCTCATGACGCGAACGTTTTAGCCATTTACAATAAATCGTGTCCTTACTTAGTCACGTGTTGGTGATTTCACATACCCTTGCATCATACGTCTGTGCTTCATTTTATTTTTCATGCCAACAATGTTAATAAAATTATCAAATGCATTCAGTGAAACTAATTTGTTCTTATTTTCACCGGAAATAATTTGGCTAGTGGAAATTCTGATTGGCTGGTAACTTTAGAAAGTTACTCATACTTGGCTCATACTACTAGCTTTTTCATCGAATAAATTCCAGATTTTTGCTAAGTGAAACCAATCAGAAAAGGGTAAACTAGTACCCCACTTATTTGCTTACGTCAAGAAAAGTTGCCTGAAAACGTGCTCGCGGATACGAACAGGAGACAAGCACAAAAAGGAAATCGCTGATTTCAGTGGCGGCTGGTGAAAATGATTCTAGGTGGGGCTGTGAAATATTCAGTCAACTCAGTAACCATCCTAATACAATTGAACACAAAACAGGATACAGTGCTCTGTGAAATAGTAATTATTTAACTAAAGAGGGTACAATTCAAGGCAGCAATCATGATATATATTGGGGGACACACAAATTGTAAGGTGCCTCTTGCGTCGGTTGCAGATGGGTCTGTTTATTAACTGTAATTTTTACCTGTAATTTTAACTGATATTTCTGTATATTTTATATAAAAATGCCTACTTATTATTTATAAAGATTGCATACATTTGTTGCTGCTCATTTACAATTAAAAATACAAAAGTAACCTGTAATCACTTGTGAACAAATCACGCGAAAGTAAATGAGGCAGGGGCTGATCTAAAAAATATTCATGGGGTGGTAAGAGGGTGGCACCCCCGTGGCAGAAGTATATATGCTGATTTAATCGCAGTCATATTAATCAATGAATATTCAATCTCGGTTTCGGCACAGTGGGGAGAGTGGTTGGAGTCATCTAGTGCTGCATTCACTTGCAGTGGGATATTAGCAGGCCCAAACGTAATTCGCGAGGGCAGAATTCCAACAAAAACCCACAGAATTTCATTCATTCTTTCATTGGTCTGAGGCAAAATTTAAATAAACTTGTCAACTCATATTACATCTCTATTCTTTCAAAATATTTAACCTGTAAACAGAGCCCATTGCCACCGGTGTAGGTAGTAGGTCTGTGATAGCAATCAAAGGAAGTCTGTCAACCCTGAAACGGATACAGTAACGTTAGACTAGCTAGGCCTACTGTAGCCAATATTAAAACGGTAGTCAAAAAGGCCCAGATTCAGCCCTGAATAATTGACACGGAAACACAAATTACAGGAATAGACAGGGCCAGGGAGTTTTGAAATTCGCTCTCGCAAATGGCCGATTCGGCGTAGTGGGGAAGGTGGTTGGAGTTGTCTAGTGCTGCATTCACTTGCAGTGGGATATTAGAAATTTGCTCTTGCAAATGTCCAACTTGGCGGAGTGGGGAGGGTGTGTGGAGTCGTCTCGTGGTGCATTCACCTGCAGTCGGATATTAGAAATTCACTCTCGCAAATGGCTGATGGGCCACAACCTTTCTTTTTTTTCAAAGTTGCCAACTGGGGTGGGTAGCTATTTTTGCCACCCCAGTAGACCTGCCCCTGGAATGAGGTAAACAAATCCTTTCTGTTTCCTCTTCTGAGCCTATGCAGATCATGTGAAAAATTATCCAAAGACTCGTACCAGAACACACGGTTGGCAGAAGAACGAAACATTGATCCGAAGACACGTCGGGAGGTGAACAATTTGTTCCTTCTTTCGAAAAGGCTACCAGTCTTTGGATTCTTTTTCACGTGACCTGCATAGGCTCAGTCAGTACTGGTAGCTAGAGGAAACAGAAATGATTAGTTAATTTCCCGACTGGTTCTTCGGGTACGGGCCTAATCAGGTCATTCACGTGACCTGATTAGGCTAAAAAAAGGAAACAGAAAGGATTTGTTTACCTCATTAACTTAAGTGTGACTAGGTTTAGTAAGATGTGAATGATATTCGTTCACAAGTAATAATTACAGGTTTTGTTATTTTAGCTTTTTTGTACTTGACTTACAGTTCAGTGCAGTGTAATTGTTTGCCGTGATAATTCAATGCTAGTGTGATAATAAATGACTATTTCAAATCATACAAACTGTCATGATGCATTATTTTAATGCAGAAATGTTTCTTTTAAAATAGTATCTGCTGGTTAAAATGCACTAGCATATACATGAGAATATGCTAAACGTATTGCAGTGGACGTATTTAGGCCTGGGAATTGGCTATAAAATGTTGAGCAAGACACACTCATAACCAGTGTTGCCACAGTTACTTTGAAAAAGTAATCTGATTACTGATTACTCCTTTAAAAAGTAACTTAGTTACTTTACAGATTACTTGATTTTAAAAGTAACTAAATTAGATTACAAGTTACTTTTTTAGTTACATTCAGCAGCTGCCGACAACACCCCCG
Source organism: Mallotus villosus (assembly GCA_903064625.1). Classification (NCBI taxonomy): domain Eukaryota; kingdom Metazoa; phylum Chordata; class Actinopteri; order Osmeriformes; family Salangidae; genus Mallotus; species Mallotus villosus. The sequence continues at coordinate 28,826 of CAEFZP010000948.1, forward strand.
CCGCTTCAACAGAAAAATGACAACCGGTTTTGCCAACACTCACTTCATTAAAAGTGCATTTTAACAGTAATGTACACAACAACAATGTACAATGTATCTCCTGACATTTTAAATTTAATTTAAAAACTATTTCCTAAAAAAATCAATAATGAATCTTTCTTGACCTGACATATTAACATTGTAATGGCAAAACTTACTATTTATGATCTACATATAAATGTAACTATTCAATTATTTCCATGTTTTATGCATATTTTATGCACATTGTAGGCCTACCTATTGTTCACAGCATTAGAGAAGCAAGGAGTGGTTTTACAAAACAAGTGTATAACACCACATGTAGGCTGATATCATGTCTACATTTGTAACTTTGGCCTAATCTTATGTCATAATCGCATGTTATGAGTGAAACAGTGGAGCGTGGTTGTATCTTAGGCCTGGTGTCCACGGAATGAATTACCTGCGTTAAATCGCTAGGCAGCACGCGTTGCTCTCGCGTTGCTCTCGCGTTGCTCTCGCGTTGCTCTCGCGTTGCTCTCGCGTTGCTCTCGCGTTGCTCTCGCGTTGCTCTCGCGTTGCTCTCGCGTTGCTCTCGCGTTGCTCTCGCGTTGCTCTCGCGTTGCTCTCGCGTTGCTCTCGCGTTGCTCTCGCGTTGCTCTCATTGGGATTGAATGGAAGCGATTTGCTGCCTAGCGATTTAACGCAGGTAATTCGTTCCGTGGACACCAGGCCTAGTCACAGAAACGCGATTTGCTCTGTAAATTTGACTGTGCAGTGCCACGACTCCAAATGTTTCTTCAAATTTGACGTTGTGTTTTTGTAGCTTGATAGCACAGAGTACAACCAGCACAGAGTACAACGAACCTTGATATTTCCATCTTTAGCTGACAAATGCTCAAAATAGTGATTGCATTTCCAACTCGAAAATGCGAATCTCTCCTCTCCGTTGTTTGTGTCGCTGCGTAGTAGGTCTATGTAGCCTATACACGTGACGTGACCCTCATGCTGAAAACTAAATTGTCGCATACGCTACATGACTTCACTCCCAGAGACACAAGAAGAAATCAAATATATATTTTACTATTAATGACAAAATAGTAACGCACAGTGACTTGGACAAGTAATTTTTATCTGATTACTAGTTTGGAAATAGTAACGCGTTACTGAAAAAAGTGGTCAGATTAGAGTAACGCGTTACTAACTAGCGCGTTACCGGCATCACTGCTCATAACACACATTCCAGAGTTACAGATCAGTCTGGTTTGGCAGCTCCATAAATTCCACTGTAAGAAAGCCTTATATGATAAGAACACAACCTATCCACAACAGATTAATTGTGTGTGTGTGAGTTGGGGGGGTTCTTGGCCTGTAGTTGGTCTAATACATTTGAATTGTTTTACTAACTCTTTATTGACCAACACATTTCTTTGTTATTTGCTTTGTACAGATAGACGTTTCTTCAAAATATTTTCTAGCTGATCTGAGAACTGAAAAGTGCACATTACTCTGATGTAGTTAGGCAACTTTCAGTTTCACCTCCTTGTCAGTAGGTGTCAATATCACATCAGTTCAGAGTAAGCCCAGAGAAGCTACATACTGTCGAAGTAAGATATGTTGATTACAGTTTTTCACAATTGCTAAAACACTAACTGTCAACAAAGAACAAAGAAAAACGGGGTGTGCCGGATCCAGCCTTAAAAACACCCCACACCTATGTCACCACAGACCAATTCCATTGCCTGTAGGAGATTTACCCTGGTATATGGGTTTCAGTCATAGACCTTCCACCGCCATGCAGAGAAAAACTCTTCAATTGGGTTGAGAAAAGGGCTGTATGGTGGACAGCAAACATTTACAGTAAAAATTGCTGGTTGATGTTGAACCATTCTTGTATACGGACATCACGGTGAAAGCTTGTCCCAAACCACCATTGTAAACAAGTGGGAATAATTTTGAGTCATTGTGTTTTACAGATGACAACTGTGTTGTGTACTATTTGCTGCCTGTGTTTACCATTTTGAAGCACAAGTGCATCACAGTGCAAAATGTTTTTAGTGAATGAGAATATGTTTAGAAGTTTGCCGAAAGGGTGTCTGATTCGACAAATGGGTTAAGGCCACTGAACATTTGATTTAGAGAACGGGATTTTGTGTTTTAGCAGTTGTGAGTTAATGTGTAAGTTGTGATATTAATAGTGTAATATTTTCTTTATTGCTAAATGCAGTTACGGTGTATACATAAACACACTTGTTTACATGTAACTACATGCCCTGGATGCTGTGTTCTAAAAATAAGTTGTGTCTAATGATTGCTCCATAGTGTTTATATATTGATGTGCTGGGTTTATGATCTAAAAGTATTGTTTGTTTAAATGGTTTGTGGGCGAGTAATTTTGCCCGGAAGAGTCAGAGGTTTTGGAAATTTTGTTTGAAGATTTGGTATTGTGTTTGATAAAATGGGTGACTGTTTCAAAATTGTGAATAATTAATAATTAGAAAGAGCAAGCCCAGAGCAGGGTTGGTTTTCTAAATGATCTTAGACGTTCTATTAATTTTATTCAATATTCTTCATCTGTGGTCTAGTCACTCCTTCGATCTGCGCAGGAAAGAGGATGGACCTGAGTCTTTAATACGTGTGGTAAGAACTAGATGGAGGGGGCGGTAAAGGTGGGAATAGGAGTTTTGGGTGAAGTTATTATTGAAGGGATATGGGTAAGGGGTGGAGATATTGTTGTCGCATCAGAGCGGGTCAATTGTATTATTTATTTATTTTAAACATAATCGTATTTGTTGTGTATTTGTTGTACATGTTATTTTAGTGGTAGTGTCACTGGCCTCCTGGCTGATGAACTGCATGTGATTGGCAGGTAAGACTTGAAGATGCCCTGAGGGAGAATCCCATGATCAACAATATCAGGAAGGATGAGAAAGGTATGGGAAGATGGAGCTGTCATCATTGTCTATAATGTACATGCATTATACAATATCAAAACAGTCAAGTGCCAGAATCAACTGTGTCTTTTTGAACTTATATGGCTCCATCTAGAATGTGACTTGTGAAGGTTGTGATTCTTTAATGTAATGTAATGTGTAGTTGTTGTATGTTGTTTAATGTCCATGCCCATGTAATGTAATGTTATTTTGTGACGTGATATTATTATTTAATTTATGTTCTCTCTTTAATTTCCTAAAAAGAGTTTCAAACGGAGAATGGTGGCCTTGTCACTGTGTCTACCTCCATTCCTGAGTCTAGCTCAGTCCCTGGGTCTGATCTGATTCCTGAGATCCAGTTCGCCTCTGGACAGGACAATGGCACCTGGTACCAACCCTGGAGGAGCCACATGGGGGTGCCAGAACATGACGGTAAGTGTTAGTGCTTCACCCACAATCAATGGTCCCTTCAGTATGCTGCCTGAGACACTCATCCGTTCTAGGTTAACCTCAAACTGACAGGCCTGTCTCTTTCTCCCTCCATCTACTGCATCTACCACTGACACACTCATATTTCCCCTTGCAGCCAGATTACGTCCCTGATAAATGATGACGTGCGCTGCCCGATTGCCATTGAAAAGAAGACAGAAACATAATTGCTGCAGTAAAGGCTTAATTTGCAACAGGACATTACTGCAAGAAATATGCAATATAGCTACCAATTACAGTATTTCATCAGTTACCCTAGCTCTGGCCCTTCTCTGAGCACCACCACACCTGGTACTTTCCTTCCTCTCTCTCGTGCAGGCATTACATATTCTTACTTTCTTCGTGTTGCTCTATATTGTTCTTTTTCCACACAAGATCAGCCCAAAGAGGTCCTATTTATATATACCATATGGTCATGCGATTGATAGAACCTCAACACCTGTGTTTCCTAGTTGGAAATCAGCTTTGATTGACAGTATTTGTATAACTTCAGCCAGCTGTTTTTCAGTACCAATATAATATAATACAGGGGATATATTTGTGTTTCAATTCACAATATGAACAGCTGTTCACTTTGACTTTAGCCAATACGTTTTGAACATGATGTTATCTGTTCTGACATATAGTGTGAAAGCATTGGTAAATTGGGCAGTAACAATCGATTGTTTTGGTCTTGGTTGAGCTTGTGTGTAAAAAAGGTTTAAACATTTAATAATAATAATAATGGATTGCATTTATATAGCGCTTTTCTACCTTAGCGGCACTCAAAGCGCTTAATGAACAGAGTTCATTATTCATTCAGACACAGTCATACCGGTGGTGGTAAACTACAACTGTAGCCACAGCTGCCCTGGGGCAGACTGACAGAAGCGTGGCTGCCAATCAGCGCCTACGGCCCCTCCGACCACCACCAACATTCATTCACCAACATTCATTCACATTTATACGATGCCTGTCTTTTATGATGGTGGGGGAAACCGGAGTGAACGACCGGCGCTCCATTGCATTAAGGCCTCAATATGCTTCTGCGTCTCCGTTTACGGATGGGCGGGCTCACGGATACGCACGGATAGACTTCGTTTATAGTTCTCCGTAGGCTGTGGGTGCTGAAAACAATTCACCGCCAGAAGAGTAGGTGGCGCTGCACTGCGATGCTAGCTATAGGTTATCGAAAACTCAAATTTACAAATGAGCCGTTTCATCAATAAAATAAGCACAGTTTCAGCGACTACACTGCCCATTTCTCGTCACATTTGAATTCAAATGCCGATTTACATGTTCTGTTTAGCTGAAATATGAATTGTAAAAACTGCTTCTCTTTGGTGATGTTTGTGATGCTAGATGGAAGGGCAGCCTGCTTTGACTAGGTGTGGAGTGAACATTTCTGGGGGGTTATTATGATTATGGAAAGGGGTCGTATATGTTTTTATATTGCTACCATTTTAGAGACTGCTTATCGGTCCGAGTGTTAATCAGGCGCGGAGCCAGACGTTGTAAACATTCCGGGTTTAGCCCAAACCAACAACATATTGGGGCTTGATTTGCAAGAACGCGACGCTGAGCGCCTCCACGGTCCTCTTCCACATATTAAAATAGAGCTGCTGCCAACGAATAATGCACCTAATAATATGGTGCCTGCACTGCAATGCCATGGCGGGCTGGACCAAATGATTTTTCAAGCTGCATATGGCCCGCAGGTCGGACGTTCCCCACCCTTGGTCTTGTTGGTCACGGCAACCCATAGCGGCAACCCCGCCCCTGACTTCTTAATACGGACCAATCACAGCCAAGGGGGTCTCCGTCGCTCTGCGTAATTTCGACGGATAGTTAGAAAATTCAGGAGGTGCACGTCAATCCGTCAAAAGCTCTCCGAGGGCTGACGGAGAGCACGCAGAGGGCGTTCCACGGAGACGAGGGCGTTCCCACGTCTGCGTTTTTCGAAAAACGCAGAAGCATATATAGGCCTTTAGTCTCTATGGGGCTTGAGACAGACTTTGTCTCACTCTCGGGCTCCTCACGCAAAAAGTAAATAACTGTGGGTTTCCATACCCATATGAGTTCGACCAACACAAGCACGGTATCGTTTTGATCCAAAATGAAGCTTGAAAAGTTAATATTGTGGCTGTGAGGGCAAAAGTGCCATTAAAAAAATAAACTGTTTCGGACTCTGCTGTCACTCTGCTGTCACTGAACATTCCAATGTACACATACATTTAAAATGTTTTACTCTATGCATTTTGTGTCAAAGCAACAAGAAATGTGTTAATTGTATAGCCAACACAGACGTGTTGAGAGATGTTGTGCTAACTGTGTCAAGAGTTTAGGAAACTTGTTAAAATTATTGAAAACACTGTCATAGCGATTGTCAAATTGTAAAATACTGTAACTATTTTAGTTTACTATATTAAGCAGTTAATATTTAAGATTGTTCTCAGTCACTTGCTTTCTCCTATTGCAGGTAAGCTGAACAGAGAAACCCCCTATTTGGAGCTCTGTACACCCCAAGGCCACATGGACTCTTTCCTCCCGTCTGCCCCCCCATCGCTCTTTGTTGACCCACCCCAGGTAAACACCATCAAGGGGACCATCCATCAGCCTCGGCTCTTGGAGGAGGGCCTGGGTCTGGAAAGGATACAGACCAAGGAGCCAGGGGCCTTTGTGGACGATCTTCACCAGCACATCTATGATGTTATTGGGGGTGATAGGAAGGTTGAAGCCCTTCCTGTGGAGGTCATGCTGGATGAGGTGAACCTGGTATACCCCAGGTTATGAGTCTACAGTGAAAATTAGATCAAACCCAGCCAAGCAGCCAGACAGCAACTCAGACTCGATCACATCGACAGAGGATGGTTTTACCGTGCCTGTCACCTCCACCTCCTTGATGGAGGAGGTGAAGGCAAGTTTGAGTGACAAGCACTGGAATCCATTGTATGCACAGGTAAGCAGAAGGTCTAAATGTCCAACTCCACCCCCTGTTCCACCCCCAGAGGATGAAGAAGAGAATGAGGTGGAGGAATCCGCACCTCAATTACCAGACAGAAGTGCAGAACTTTTAAAAGTTCCATAAATTAGGATTGCTTTGAAAATTCATACGATTTTTTGTGTGAAAAGTATCTTGTCTAAAAATGACAATCCAATGTGTTTAGTTTCATTTCAAGTTTAATGTCAGATAAACAATAACAAGCTTATTGGCAACAACATCTGTGATTTTCAGGCTTCTTTAGCAGTGCAGACAACATTTGACTAAAGTATATACAACAGGAAATCATCAATTAACTATTTAACCCATAGCATGGTCAACAATGTGCAGTATTTATCATATAGAAAATCTAATAATATAAAGCACCTGGATCTAAAGTGTTGCCTGTTCTCGAATTTTCTGGTTTATTTGACATACTGTGGACTGTTTATGAAGCAAATTGAAAGTTTAACTTTGAGAAAAAGAATTGGGGGGAAAATAATGTTTTCATGACATTTGTATGAATAATTAAGTGTTAATGAATTGCCCATATTACCAATCTTTGGTTACAAATGTGAATAAAAAACTCAAGAGAATGAACAAAAACAAGTTCAGTCAAGACACTCACAAGATTGATTTAATCATTTATTCATATACATGAAAATAGGTTTGACTTTGTCGGATTGCCTTCTCTGCAGCATGCATCACAATGGAGCAGGGAGCAACGAGTGAAATCCCCCAAAACACCAGTTTTGCGTCGCTCCTCCTGAGCCGCAGGAGGACCACATGACATCCCACTATTTACTAGTGGTGGAGAAACACTGGCTGTGTCTACTACCGCGCACTCAACGACTCAAGTAGTCACTGCAATGTAGTGCACTTACATTTGCAGTGCACTCAGTTGCTGAGTAGCGCTGTCAAAACTGGAACACTTTACTTACCCACTTAGCGGGAAGTGACGCACGCAAATCTGCTCGCGACACCCGAGAAACTAAACCCGCGAAACAAACCCGCTTGTATTTCTGTCACTGGACTCCTCCTCTTCCGCTATGTAGCCAAGACGGCGCCCGTTTAGGGCGAGTAGTGTCCATCGTCGGACACTTCATTTTTGGACCGTTTGCAGTGCATCATCCGGGTACTTTCAGTGCACTGAATTATTTTGGTTTTTCAGCGTAAGCGCCCTAAGCACTGAAAGTAAGTGCTCGAAGTGCACAAGTGCGCGGTAGTAGACACAGCCAAGGTGTTTTCTGGATGCCCGGGTCATGCTAGCATTAACGATGACTAAGGGTCACGTTCTGGGCGGTAACCCGGATGCGTGGCCATATTAGAGGTACTCGGTGTAAACAACTGAACAGAGTACAACCAAAGAACGTATATTCTATTTTCTTTGTCTTTAGCCATGTCTAAACGACCGAAAAGGTCATCAAAACGCGTCCAAGATCCAAAGGCATATAGGGAAGGACTTAAGATTTATTGGCAGTGCAGATCCCTACCAGTTAGCTCCCTCTTCTTGGATCCGTGACGACCCGATGATTCTGCCTTCAGTTGGATATCCCGATATTGTTAACTACCTGATGGTCCGGATTTGAGCATTGGCGAAACTGAAGGTGTCAGAATAATTACAAAACATGCTCAAAGTCGTTGTGTGTGAGTCTGGCCATTAGAACCCATGCAGTTGCTCTTGAGAAAATGCGCTCGGCACAGCCGGCAGTTCTCGAATCGATCTCACGGTACTTTGATGGATAGGCTATGTCACAGTGACCTAGCCTCAGCGCCGTCTCAAGTCGGACAAAAAGTCTAACCAGAATTCACTGCGTCAAGACGGCACTGCATGAATTCGAACGCACCTATTTACGTGTGTAAATGGAAACCTGTCACATTCAATTCGAGGCGAAAAAGACAGCGACTTTGCCTGCAATTAAAAGTTTTTTACGCGTGGTTAAAGACGGGGCCGCGTTAAGCAAGGCGCAAAGGATGCGGTAACATGGAAGGCAAATTTTATGTTTGCGAAATAGACGGCATATTTAACCGTGTACAGACGGCAATTGATGTTGTCTGTACACAACTGTTTTTAACGTCTATACACGTTTAAAATAGGGTGTTAATACTTCATTTGTTTCTGAGGGGAAACCAGATAATGATCATTGCAAGAGAGAAAACCTGTCCCTGTAATATTGACTATTGGGCCGTGTTCACACTCGACTTCTAAGCGCTGCCTTCAGTGCCTTTTGAGCGCCTTTTTGTGAGCTTTCAGCATGAGAATTCTGTAGGCTACCTTGAACCGTGAATCATACATTCTAGCGATACATTATTATCCGTTATTTTCCGTTGGTTACTTATTGACAGAATGCCAGCTAGAGCTAGAGTTAGCTACTATGGCGAATAAAATGCAATTACTTGCTTTAGCTTTGGCGTTGGAGGACCCATAGCCTGGTAACTAAGGTAGAAGGTTACTAGAGAAGGTACACACGTGTACTAGCGCAGCGCCTTTTTAGACGTTTTTTAAAAGGCGTCTGCCTTTTTCCTTTTCCCATAGGGTTGCATGTAAAAAGCGCTGAAGGCAGCGCTTTTTTTCGAAAAAAATAAGTCAAGTGTGAATACGGCCTTAAGTTTCTTTTCTTGTTTTGTATCTTTAAGTTTCTGCATGTTTTTTTCTTGTTTTGTATCTTTATATTGTTTTAAATCATTGTATAAATGCGAATAAACAAACAAACAAACAATGTGCCCTCAAGCCTGCGAGACAAGATGATGTCATTTAATTGGCTGAAGAGGCAGAATCAGAAAGAGAGCTGTCAGTAGCCTAGTCTGACACGGTAAACGACTAAATACGCCAGGAAATAATAAAGCGTCATATTAGTATTTCGTTTGGTGTCAGCATTTATATTTTAGACCCTTTTGTGCTTTGTAGATTGGAAAATGTAACCCAAAAAAGAAGTGACACTTAAACCCCCCCCCCACAATAAAAAAATAAATATATATGTAGGTTATTGGTTCAGGTTTTATGGAGCTGTACTATGCCTACATCATCTGTAGGCTACTGGACTTCTGAGCAATTAAATAATTATATTTGGGCATCCCAATTTATAGCACTGTTTTACTACCTACAAGTATAAGTGTGAATGATAACATTCATGGGTAAGACCAGCTGCTGCTAACACACTGGTCGAAAGATTGCAGACACTGTGATGCCGTGCCGTATAATATATCCTGGGGCAGGGACAGACAGCCAGTTGGACTTTGTGAACCAGCCCGAACACTGTTGCGGGTAGGGAAACGTAGACAACCCCGGAGCTCTGTACTTCTTCTGCTGCATTAAAGCTGATATTATCGGACCTCTGCGACTCCAGACCACTCTTTCTAGAACACAGACTTGTGTCATTGAAAACTAGAATTACATAGGCCTATTTGAATAGACACAAATAATTTCAGCTCTTCAGTTACAACTTCAATTTTTCCAACACATTGTCAACAACTGTAGGCTATTTTTTAAGCTACTGGGCAACGCAAGTCTCGCTAAAACGAATAAGTCTCACTTGGGTAAACGTCAACTCAGACTTAAGCCTCAAAATAATTAAGCTTGTGTACAGTATACTCGTAGATCGATAGATTGCTAAAGTGCCCACTAGATGGCAGTGTGAGAGCACAAATGGTAAGGGCAGAGCCTCTGGTTAATGTGATGGGTATACCCAGAGCCATAGAAAAAGAGAGTTGCGACACGCTATGATCTCGCCGACACGTGATCACGTGGTTCATGTAGCTCTCAATAGTTCCTAGCAACTCCACTGCTGTCAACCTGTTTGAATGGTTTTCAATGAAGCTGGCCAACGGAAGTCGCTTTCTCAGGCAAATTACCAATTGAAACAAGCTCGTTTGAAGACATCCGACATTCTGGCTATCTTCGGCTGACTCGTATCTACAAAAGGAAGTCCTCCCTGACGTTTTTGGTGTAAAATGGAGTGAAATACAACACTGTGAACACTCACTGCCAGTGAAACGCTGGAAAAAAGCTAGAGCTTTTTGTCACGTGGTTCCGGTAGCTCGCTGTTGTTAAAAAAAAACCCACTGCTGTCAACCTGTTTGAATGGTTTTCGGCGGGACAGACAGAAGCACCAACTCGATTCACCTATATATATATATATTAACGGTATATTAACACATAATGTCAATTGGTTACTGATTTGTTGTATCATGTATGTCTGCTACTTTATTAACATGTATGTATTACATTCACTTATAATACATAACACAATATTGTGAAGCTGAGCTGGAAATGGCTATGCAAGCTACCATACTGTACCAGTTCTGTACATACCAAACAGTAGCCTAATGAGGACTATATTGGTCCACTTAATGTTTAACCTTTGACTGTTGAAGTAAATGGGACTTGTTAAACTTCTGCCCACTTACAATTTACCACATTAACAACACTTATATTTGTAGTAGGCCTACTTGATGCAAGTTGAATCTAACCATTATCACCAGCAACTGTTCAAGAGAGCTAGCTGGACGATCTGCAATTCAGTGTTGCTATCTATAATCAGATGTACTATAGACTAATAAGAGAAGACTAACTTTGTATGCCAACGAACACCAATAACTAGAACTAATATGACAGACTACAAACGAACGGACTTCTGGTTATGAAACCCGTGCTCTCTAGCTATCAGTAAAAGTGTTGCTTAGCTCTACGTTAGATACTAGACCTACTAGCTCTAACTGCATTTAGAATCTAACAAGCTATAATCTTACGATTTTTTATCTAAAGCTAGCTATAAGAAATACTACTAATAACAATTGATATGTGGTGATAAAAATATGAAAAAAATCAGGATTTTCGTCAATTTACCAGCTAACTAACTTCGGAGACACTGAAAATGAATGGGGTTCAACGGTGGAAAATACGATGCTAGGAACTATTGGTCGCCTCATGGTCGCTTTACTTCCGCATTCCTCGATAACAATGGGAGTCTATGGAAGTGTCGCAACTCTCTTTTTCTATGGCTCTGGGTATACCCAAGGATAAATTGTGGCACAACAGCAAGCAGAATAACATTACAATAAAACAGGTTAGGAATACACAGGGTTGAAGACAGCTGGACAGTACACAGCGTAGCCTTATTCAAGAAATAAAACATAGGTAATACCCATGGCAATATACAAGTAACATCCAACACAGGGAATGTATACAATACTTTAATGTAATTGAGAATAAATGAAAATTTAGAGGGTCTGGTTTTTTCCACCTGGATAGGGATGGGAACTAGGGGATAGAGACCTGGGACCATGTTTGAACTTAGTTGGAAATTAGTGGAGCAAGGAACAGAGTTCCATTAATTAAACCCGAGCAAGGAGCGCCCATTATTATTAATGTATTATTAATGACCCAGTTTCCCAGACATGGATTACACCTGTAGTCTAAAAGTACGAGAAAAAGGACTAGGCTTAATCCATGTCTGGGAAACGGGGCCATATCGGCTGTAAGAACAAATACAGTATGTAACAAATGTGAACAGATTTAATCTCCATGCCGCTATCTTGCATTGGCTGAGCAGCACCTTTAGACAGATATCTGGTGCATTCCTTTGCAATTTGGTAGGCTACTGAATGTTTGAATCCCCTCTGACCATACATGGGGCATAGCGCACACATAGTTTTTCTTTCACACACACTTTGGTGGTTGTAAAGTTTCAGCATAATACTTGTTCATCTCAAAACGAATCTTAAATAAATATGTATATGACCTTTCATCAATTATTTACAATCTCCTTGCATGCTCTGCGCTTGGAGTCATTATAGGCTATGGTTGCATTCATCCCTGTTCCCCAGTCGAGGTACATCATTTTTGTAAAATGAATGACACTGAATAGTTTGCCATGTCTTGTTGACTATAAAAACTAATTGTAGGCCTATGTGTAGGCTACATTAGGCAAAGTCTCAGAGTCACAAATATTTATGCACAAAATTGAACATGTTGTTTATGAAATGTCGAAAATGTAGATTATGTAGGCCTAGTTTAATATCCTAACCCAAGGGGGTCAGTATATTATGCAGTGTACATAATGCACTGTACATTTAAACATCAGTTCTCTGCTTTTTTCTAAACTGTCAAAGGCCAAACACACCACAAAACATGCACTACAGCAAAATATAGGCTATTGTCTTGACTAGGAATTAATGAGCCTACGCACTTTAGAGGCTTAATTAATATTATTATTATAACAATGTATATATTATAATTATTTAATAACATATTGTCTTCAAATTGTAATATATAGGTATATCTACTGCGAGCAATTAAATCAAAGGTCAGGTAATAAAGGATAAGCACAGGGCAGCAGCATTCATCAAATCATAATCAATCATAAGGCCTTGCAAGCCCTGGAATTTAAAAGGGCAGTGAATGAAATCCCAAATCTTGGCTAGTGCTCTACACGGAAATAATCCTCCCAAAACTTCCCTCTTAATATTAAAACTTAAAGAAAATAGACAACAAATAGTCATAATGGCGGTTAGCAAACAAGCCGGTATAGGTGCACTATCGCCACCTACTGGATTGGAGTGTGATACAGGATAAACCGCACAAGTTGCTCTTCCCCACACAAATGGACTGTCCCAAATACTAAATGACAGCTACGTAAGAGCCCACATGATCACAGTAGGACTAATTACAGCCTAGCACAGAAACTATGTCAAAAAGGAGGTGGGTGTGTTGGTCCCAGCGTCAAATGGGGTGTGTTGACGCCAACCAATAGCATGGAAGCTTAGATGGTCCAAACACGTACAGACATTAAAAACGACCTTGTACAGACGTCAATTTATGTTGTCTGTACACGGTTAAATATGGCGTCTGTACACAAATGTTACATTTTAGGTGTTGGCACAAACGGCCTTCCATACGGTAATGACACGTGGTTGACACATGAGGACGTCTTATTAATTGCACACTGGGCCTTCCATGCTGAACGCATGCGAGAACCCTACATAGAATTACAATGGACACAGGTGTTCACACACGTCACGTAGGCGTCATGCTGGCGTTGTACACACTATTTGTGTGTGATTTGGGACTTTCTGTGTTGTTACTCTTAAAACATTAAGTCACACTTCACAAAAAGGATGATCGTTTATTACAAACACACACAATCACACACTGAATTTGTGATTGTTACTGTAGCCCAGACCAAGACATTGTTCTGTCTATACTCAAGGTTTGGTGCAATGCTTCCATTTCCATTTCAATGCCATGGACTGACATGCCATTTTGAACCGGGTGGGAGGGCAGGCAGGCAGGCAAATTGCTGAATAGAACATTTATCAACAACTTAGCAATTGTATAATAAAATGCTTTGTTGAATGCAATTGGTTGCTTTGCATATTCTGTACTATTGACCAAACTCCTTCCTTGGCTTAAATTGAGCAGTTGCTGTTTAGATTTATTTTTAGATTAGGAGTTCTACTGAGACACTAAAATGTAGTTAAGCACCAGAATCATAATCAGTCATAATCAGCTGTATTCATCAAGTAAGTTTGCACAAACAAGGAATTTACTATGGAAGGAAGGTGAATACAAGTTTTTAATTAAAATGTAGAAAATGTACATTAGTAGCCTACCTAAATAATTCTAACCACTAGCCTACTATACAATGTAAAGAATTACGGCATCTAACCACAAGTGCAAAATAAGCATTAAAGTGCAGTGCAGTGCTGTGTGATTTGCATAAATATCAATAGGATAAACTATGTAGGTGATTATGCATGTGCTAATACAGTATTAACAGGAAGAACAGTACGCAGAGTGGTATGATTAGGCATTGTGAACCCTAACAGCATGAAATGTAACCGAGCTACATTATTATGTTAGTAGCCTATACTGAAAATTGCTGTAACGTAGTTGGTGCTGCTGTCTGTTTGGAACGATTGAGAACGACACGATTGCGTATCGGTGAGATCACTAAGCGCAACTCTCTTTTGCAATTGCTTAGTCGGGTGATCAGTCTCACAAGTAGCCCATAGACTCCATCAGGCTCTGATGAACTGCTGGCTGCGACGATGATGACGTGTTGTACGTGCAGAACGTGGTGAGAGAGATAGAGAGAGAAAGAGAGAGAGAGTTGATTTGCACGTAGGTGGAGCTGAACCGCCGGCCGTGCAGTGAGACGTCACACTTTCCCTACAGAGAGACAACCATTATGCTTATGCTTGTGATATAACCTACATAGGGGGAATTCCTCCTCATTCGTGATATAACTGCAGAACCGCAAACATGCAGAAACAGCTGCATTCTGTGTTGTGAACAGGACTTCACATGAAATAAAATTCTGTGAGATAACAGTGGTGTCGATGCCATTCTGGCGAGGCGCCAGTTAGACTACTGCCAAAAAATGTTAATTAAAATGTGAAAGTATGCTTATCTTGCTAATATCATAGACCATGTTTGTTGCATGTTAAAAGCACTGGGGCAGGCTTTCGTTGAGAGGAAGTAGTCTAACTAGTAGCAGTATTAAAATGCTACAACGTTCAGTTTAGATCGGATGGTAACTGATGTATACCCATTGTGGTCACATTTTAGGCCACACTGTAAACAGGACAGAATCGTGGGGCGTGTGTCTTGGAAAACATAGTTTGACCAATGAGCGTCGACATCTTTGCCACATGGTTAGGCTTGTTTACTACAAAACCTGAAAACCTACTGGAAGACACTGTCGAAAACCCGGACATGGATTTTTACCGCTTCACCTCAAACCTCTTCATGTTTGAGGCTGTATTAAATGTCACGAATGGTGTTTCCATAGCGTTGACGCTATCCACTCTATGGACCTCGATGTGCGTATGAGAGCTGTTGGTGGTTTGATTGAATACACCTACTTCTGCAAGTGAACAAATCCGTTCCACTTGTTGGAGAATAATCCATTGCGTGTTTGGATTTAACAGGCACTATAGCCCCTTTCAGGGAGAGAACAGAGCATTTTCAAGTTATAGCCGGTCAGAGCGAGCTGGAAGGGAAGGGGGTGTGTAGCCTATAACATACGGTAAGCACCCATTGAAACTTTGTGTTGTTGTTCTCAAAGAAAAGTGGCGTTAGTAGGCCTATACAATTCGGCGTGATCCCTCGGCATGTTATTGACGAATACATTCACAAGTGTAGCAGTTTAGTGTGTATTATTTCGATTTAGACTTAATGACTTAGTTCTGTATTGGAACTAGTCCTACTGCAATTACCTCGTAGGTCAACTTTTATGGGACTAATGCAATTCCACCTACGAAACATTGTTAATTTTCTTTGAAGAAGTTCGAGTCATTTTGCAGTGTAACCTACACGATGGCAGAATCTAAAGTGTAAAGTAGTCTTATCTAGAATTTAGCTGTAACTATTTTAATCCCACTGTAGCCTACCACTTTATACGTCCCATAGACTAATGCCACCTACGAGTGCAAATAGTAAACAGTGTGAGTGTTATCTTTTATGCAGTAATAGATTACGCTTATTAGCCTGATATAAATTCTGCAAACACGATCTATCAAAATTATTAGGGAATGCAAGAAACAGTGCTACAGTTGCTATCTCGACTGTGATCGTCTATTTTGAAATGTAACTACAATGTTATTTAACGTTATGGTTGCTTTGACCGACTTTTGAAGACTTGTTATGGTGAGAGAAGCACACAATGAAGGCAGGCTGCAGTAGTGTGTTGGTATGTGATGATGTTATACCTCGGTTCTACGGTAGGGGATAGACACTCCCTCCAGCATGTGACGGAGGAGCTTGTTTTTCTAAAGGGTCTAACCCTAACCCTAAAGTCCAGCCTACCTAACAACATAATGATGTCATATTGGTTGACACAGGACATTAAAGACCCCCTAACCCAGCATAGTGACGGTGACATAATCTGGTTACTGGAGAAAATGCAGTCGGCTGATCTGTTTTTTTTTGGTAGAATAAACATGGCATATCTCATCGTTCTACATGGACTTTTTGTATTAAAGTGCAAAAGTGGAATTATGACAATGAGTACAAAGATTAACAAAGATGATAATAAATGTAACTGTGATGATAGCCTCATGATCATATCCAGCTTTACCAGAGTAAAGATGAACAAAATTACACAGCTGCTATGTGCACAAATGCTCTTAATACTTTATACCATCGATGACTCTACTGGTGCTATGTGAGGTCCCTTGTGACCGGCCTCATACAAGTAATCTCCTGTAACAGGCTCCTCTTGCCCATGCAACTGCAGGAACATACAGTAGGGACAATCACTGTAACACTGTCAGCACCATGTTTCACAATCAGAAACGGGACAAACTGGTGTGATTAGTTTACATATGGGTCAGTGAGTCACCATTTGAAAGACATCTGTCGGGGGGTTCTTTTATACTGTAGTTACTTTTCTACTACATACACATTCAGACAAATGCACACATAATTTGACGTTTACATTTAGTCATTTAGCAGATGCTCTTATTCAGAGCGACTTACAGTAATTACAGGGACATTCCCCCGAGGCAAGTAGGGTGAAGTGCCCTGCCAGAGGACACAACTTAATTTGGCACGGCCAGGAATCTAACTTGCAACTTTCAGATTACTAGCCCGATTCCCTAACCGCTCAGCCACCTGACTCCCTAAACCTGACACATTACAACAAACACCCATCCACACACATACACTACAGTAACTTCAGGCGGTATGGGTAAGCCACTCGGGGATTCTTGCAGCTTTGATGTGCACATTTGTATCACTCATGATGTAAAAACCACGATGACTGCCTGAAAGTTAATGTTGAAGGTGTAGGAAAGTCAGATTGAGTTAATGTGGAGAGGCGTGGCCTAGCTTGGACTACCTAACTTCCTCCAGGTCTGGACGGAAGTTCTGGCATTTAAGGTTTCTATTTAGTTTGATCCATGTGTCAGTTTGAAATGTATCAACATATTCTAGAAGGTCTCTGGAATTCCAGATGTACATGAGCCATGCATTCTTAGTTGTGTGTGGTATTAACTAACCACTAATCAAACTGTTCCCTCTGTCACAGATCTCCTCCATGTCTTTGTCGTCCTTTACTACTACCTGGCCAGAAGCGGGAGACCAGGAGAGTGGTGCTAGTGACTGTATCGAGAGAGAAACGTTGCGACAGATTGACAGACAGACAGAGATGATACCCAAAACTCGTCTAGGGAAGCGTTCTCCAATGGGAGCACTGGTGTACCCCTCCCAGGAAGTTTCCATGGAGTCTCAGGGGTTACACAGAGACTCTGGACCCCAGCCCCACCTCGGCAGGGTCAAGCTGCACCCAGGGCAGAAGGTGAAGGCCTTTGCCTATTGTCGATAGTTTATATTATTACTAACAGTGTATATAATATACGATTTGTGTTTATATTCTGTATTTATGTGTACATCCTTGGTCTCTTCAAGGTGTATGTGTTATGTGGAGGACAGGAGTGCTGTGGGGTGGTGGAGCAGCATAACCATATGGATAACCAGGTGTCTATCCTGCTTCCTGCTCTGGGACAGCACATCCTGAGGAAGATGGAAGACGTGTGGACCACCCCCTCTACCCCCCCTCCACCCCCCCCCACCACCCCAAGCAATGTCAGCCCACCACTCACTGTTTCGTCATGCATAGATGTACCAAGGAGGTAAGGCTACAGTGGTGTGTGTATGTATTTGGAGTGTGTGTGTGAGAGAACCTGACCTCTTTCCCCTATCCACCCTGATGTGTAGCAAACACAGCCCTGAGGCGGTGGACATGGATGAGATGATGGCAGCTCTGGTGCTCACCAGCCTCTCCTGTAGCCCAGTGTTGCAGAGTCCAGCTCAGAGAGACACAGGTGAGAGGGGAGATTCATGCACACACACACATCCAGGAATGGGCACATAAAGGCAAAGACTCACATGAACATATACACACAGACAGAGGCACTTACACACACACACACACACACACACACACACACACACACACACACACACACACACACATGCACACACACATGCAGACACACATAGACACTCACAGGCATAGATTGATGCACTCTTTAAATACACTGGCTCTTGCTGCTGCTAGTCAGTTCATTTATGGAGTGTGTGTGTGTAGCAGGTGTGGAGTGTGGTGGAGGGGAGCTCTCTGACAGTGGCAGCAGTGGTTACTGGAGCCTGGACTGTGGCAACGGAAGTCCTGATCCCTCTCCACCAATGACTGAGGCTGAGGGTAACCTGGCCATGCCCCCTGACGAGGGATTGGACATGGAGCTGGAGCAGGTGCTGTTTGATGAACCAGCACCAAGGAGACGCAGGGTGAGAGGACAGACCAACATGTGTGAGACAGAGAGAGTGATTTATGAAACCTAAGACCCAAGAAAGATTCCTGCATACTTCTACACACTCGCCATTTATCTTTCCCTCCTAGTCTTTTCTTCTCTTTACCTCTCCCCTGTTCCTTCCTTTGCCTCTTTCACTTATTCCGCCCCCATCTCTCCCTCCCTCCAGAACTCAGTGAAGTTAGCCTACAGGTGTCTGTGGCCAAGTTGTGGAAAGGTGCTGACATCAGTGGTGGGGATCAAACGCCACATTCGTGCACTCCACTTGGGGTGAGTGACACACATCCACCTCAACACCACCTTCTCATGAAGCTGTCACACTGATAGGACAGTGCTTTTGGCACAAATATTAAACCTTCTTTTCTCCATCCCTATTTGTTCTCCTCCGCTTCCTCCCTCCCTCCCTCCATCCCTCTCTCCCTTAGCCAAAGTGGTGAACATGAGCGTTGTTCTCGCAGCGAGGAGGACTTCTACTATACTGAAATCCATCAGAGAGACCCTCACCCCCTCACTCCTCCTCCACCGGTCCCCTCCAGCCCCACACTCTCCGGGCCTGAATCCCCCAGCGACGGAGGCCTCCAGTCCAGCCCGCTGAGCCTGTCAGCTCCCTCTGCCTCCGGAAGCATCTGGCAGGTCCACTCAGAACACTCCTACCAGGTAGGGAGCACACTTCATCCTATTAATTCATCACCCCTCACAGGAGTATCAGTCACTGTATTGATACTTTAACTTTTTGATAGATTCTTATAAGAAATATAAAATAAATATATATGGTGTAGATGACGATTAACTATTATATTCTTAAATACTGTATCCTATGATGGCAGATATAGTTTTAAACTCTGATACTGTTTATGCTAAAGGAGCTACGTCACACTGTATGTTACTTAAAGTGTCAGGCGGTGTACATTAAATCATGGGCATTGATATGAAGTTGGTTGCCACTTTGTTTCTATAACTTCCTTCACTTTTATTTTTATAAGGGATTTACTTCCATTTAGCCCAATTAGGGTGGTTGGGCACTTATGTTGGGTGATTAGACCTGGCTTCCAGGTGGCATTGGAATTCATCCCAAATGTGTTTGATGGTGTTTAGGTCAGGTATCAAGCCAAAACAGGAAAGGGCCTTCCCCAAAGACCTTCCCCGTTGCCACAAAGTTTTTCCGAGATTCTTCTAGAATGACATTTTATGCTTTAGCATTTATATTTTATCCAGTAGGCTAAGGACTCTAACCTTAAAACCTGAAAAAGCCCCCTCGGTTAATTGGTTTAATAATGCCTCCATACACAAAATGAGGTGGAGGACCTTGCCTGAACAGATCCCTGACCTAAACACCATCAAACGCATTTGCTTTAAATTCCATCTGCAAGCCAGATCTATTCACCAACATCAGTGCCCAAGCTCCCTAATGCTCTTGTGTCTGAATAGGCGCACATTCCCACAGACACATTCCAAATTAATGTGGACAGCCTTTGAGAATGGTGGCAGTTGTTATAGCTACAAAGGGGAAAACTCCAAGTTAATGTCCATGGTCTCATATAGGTGTGATGGTCAGGTGTCCACACACCCGTGGCAATGGGTTGTAGCTATGACAATCACAGGTGTCTGTAAGTCTGTATTGATCATGTTATTGATAACCCACAGGCCCCTGCTCCTGTCTGTGTGGTTGCCCCTAACCCCACCTCACACTGCAAACAGGTAGGCTTGAATCTTGACCTTCTGACCTTGGGAACTCCTAGCCAATACACAAGCCTTGAAGACCTCAGGTTATCTGACACCTGCAGTATTAGACATTGTTAACCTTTTGGCACAAACCTGCGCTTGTGTTGTTTTGGATAAAAGCAGACTGATTTCCACACACAGATCTGCAGCCACATCGATACTGATGTGACTCAATGTAAGGGTTGTCTTTCTCTGTATGAAACTGTTAGAGATATAATACAGGTCGTGTCTGTATCTTCAGAGACCAGTCCGCCTATACATGTCCTGCAGCCAGGCTAAATTCATCACATATTTTGCGTGGAAATTGTGCAGAAATATTTCCCAGGGCCAATTGCTCCAGCCGGTTGGCAGTGAGTGTTCTTCGAGATTTGTCCTATTTGGACAAAGAACGCTTGTTTTCAAGACTCCATTTAGTTCTGCCCTAGAGCTGCTTCTTAGCCAATCATCTGTCAGTGATATTTACCAAGCAATTCCCCAGTTGATTTGATCATAGTTTCCATCTCTGAGTTGCCTTTGTTTGGCCAACCTCCATTCACCCTGGTGCAACACTTCCACCCAGTGGGCAGCAGTGGGAGCTGCAGCTAATATTTTAACAGTAAACAACATGGACAAAGAGCCATTAGTGGAGATCATAGTCCTCCATGTGTTAGCAGCAAACACAGACATCCTGACAAATATGTGCACAGTATCAGTCCCTGTTTCATAATATAAGCATGCAATAAGAGATTTTTTGAGATTATAAGGTTTGAAATATTAATGGTAAAAACAAATGATTCTTTAATCAACGGATCTGTGTTGCATTTCATAATGATGCTCATAGTCTTGTCCTTATTGATGTGGATTATTTGGAACTTCACTCCTTCCACTCCATAATCATCACCATTACTTTCTATCTGCTGTTTCTAGTTATAGATGTTGGTTAACCAACCAGGATGGGGGGGGGAGTGTCGATATTGCTCTTTCTCCCATGACGCTCTCCTCATCTATCTGATCTGTCCAACCCATCTCCCTATCTCTCCCTCTCGTCCCCTATCTCCTCCCCTCACTCCTCTTTCTCCCCCTCCTTCCAGGCTGGATCATTCCGTGTGCGCTCCGTCAGTGTCGGGGAACAGTGGCTTCAGCAGCACAGCGCCTCCATCAGGCCACACCCCGCCAGTACCTCTCCCCCACGGACGCACTGGACCTCCAGGTAAAGGTTCTAGCTGTTTTAAAATATGACTACATTGTTCTGAACTAACTATATTTAGTTACAAAACTGGAACATAATGAAGTACATTTATTAGTTTATCAATAATAATGATAATGTAGTGTTACATGTATTACTAATCAATAACTGCACTACATGTACTAGCGTTAACTAATTTGAAAGTCTTTGTCTCCCCCACCCCTTCCTTCCCTCTTCCTCTCAGGAGGGTGCGTGGGGAGGCTAAGAAGTGTCGGAAGGTGTATGGCATCGAGCACCGGGACCAGTGGTGTACGGCATGCCGCTGGAAAAAAGCCTGCCAGCGCTTTCTGGACTGATCACCCTTGGAGATAGGGAAGGAGAGGGGGATGAGGATGAGGAGACAGGAGGATAGACTATAACAGAGGAGGGTTCACCTCCTTAATAAACACTGAGGAGATGATACCGGGAGTCAACCAGCAGAGCACCAGTGTATGTGTTGGTGTCTCTTTTTACTTACTTTTGTACATTTTGTGATGTTTTTTTATGGTTGGGGGGGGGTTCCTAAAGTGTAATTGTGTATTTTGTGTATGTATTGAAATTTGTGCCGGTGCTGGTGTTGAACAGGGAGAGGGCAGCTGTAAACAAATATGATCTTTAAGAGCAGCTAACAGCACCCTATCCCTCAGTTTATCTGACTGAAATTATTTCAGATGAAATGAGTCATTTGTCCTCTGTGACCTCTGACTGAACAATTGGGGTCTGTTGTCTTTTCAAATTATGTTATCTATTCCATTTCCTGATAAATGCCTTTTTCGCACTGATAGGAAGTTATATTCCCTTGATACCGCTATATAAGTTTCTGTCAACCAGTTAATGGTCAACATGTCTGAACACTCAGAACTGGACAAACGTTATTTGATGATAAGTGTATAATTGGACCATCCTAATTTCTGGATTACATAAATACATGTGTTTCTTCCTGCATGTAGCTTTTTTATGAAATTAACTTTTTCTTTTGGGAACAAAAAACATGTTTTGTATGTGTATTTTGTGCGTTTCGGTATGTTATAAAGTTGTCTTTGTGTTGCCGCTGTTGCTCTGAGAAAAGTTTCTCCGGTGTCGTGCCTGGTTAATACTTACCTAACCACCTGGCTTCCATGGGGTAACACATTGGATCTCTACTGAACCAGAACCCCTTTAACTCTCAGACCTGTGCATTATCTTCCAAGTGAAACATTTTTTCACAAACCAGTCCTTTCATTATTGCCTTAAAAGCTAATATAGTGTATTGGACATCATTGTAAGTGAGGTCTGGTGACAGAAATATGTTGTTTTGTAACTCCCCTATTCATTTATCTCCGGTGGGGTGTTGAAGACATATTCTGTGAGACAATACAGATCCATCCTGCTAGAAACTTCTATACCAGTCTACATGCCAAACATGACATTGTGTTGTTGAGGAAATATATGTCTGTGACAACTTGAGATGGAGACCTGGAGTCTTCATTAAACTTCTTAGAGAAGGTCAAGGGTTGTTTATTGTAAAATATATTTACATTGCTATGTATATTAGTCTTATATTAGAAGCATGTATGTCATAACCTTTACTTGCCGAGGCAGACGACTGTGATAAACCCCCAAAACTTGTTTAAACCTTAAAAACATATAACCTGCAGCCATGAATCCACAGAGCAAAAAAGCAAATCAAGTTTATTTATGTATATTGTGCTATGTATACTTTAGCCAATATATATCTTTTGCCATGTACTCTTTTATACGCCATCTGAAATGTTTGTTGTTGAAAAACTCTTCATAAAGACTGATTCTTCATTTGTCGGGACTTGTTTATTTTCAAAATATTCTAAAATTCCAATTACACAACTGCTACAGTACTGTTGATATGAATCTGCACTGGACTAACTGGAAGACAGCTGTATAGCTTTGATTGGAAATTATGAATGAATCACTTGAGGAACAGTGGAACTCAGTGTCTTTATTGATCTGTTGAATCTTTGCTATGTATTGTAGAAGATTGAATGTAGACTGCTTTAACAGCTGGTTTGAAACAGCTGAAGGGACACTGAAAGTAAAGATGGTCATCCTAAAGGGCCAATTGTGAAAATATATACAGGTGCTTGTCATATTATTAGAATATCATCCAAAAGTTGATTTATTTCACTAATTCCATTCAAAAAGTGAAAAGTGTATATTATATTCATTCATTACACACAGACTGATATATTCAAATCTTTCTTTTTTTAAATGTTGATGATTATAACTGACAACTAAGGAAAATCCCATCCCCCCCATCTTCCTCTTCACAATACCCCATAGATTTTCGATGGTTTTAAGGTCAGGCGAGTTAGCTGGCCAATTAAGAACAGGGATACCATGGTCCTTAAACCAGGTTGGCACTGTGTGCAGGTGCCAAGTCCTGTTGTAAATTGAAATCTGCATTATAAATTGAGAATATTCTAATTATATGACAAGCACCTGTATATAAGATGCATACAGAAGAGCATTGTAGAACTCTAACAGAGTTTTAGAACTTGAAAATAAAATGTTGTAGAACTATGTAAAGTTCAAGAACCTTGTGAAACATTACGGAACAAAACAATTCCAGACACAGAATCAGTTGCTGCATGAAAAGTCACAAAGGAAATAGTAAACTATCTTTATTGATATGTCCAATATCTGTTATGTACAGGATTTGTACTGAACAACCACATCAAATTCACGCAACAATTTCAATCATAGTTAAACACAATTTATACAATAAATATGCTTTGTCTGCATACATAAACACTCAAGGTCAATACTCATGACAGAACCATTTTCTTGAAAGCTATCTAAAGGCAATTCTTTCAGTTGAAATATTGACTGAAAGAGATATTTGGAATACTGGGATTGGTCGAAACTCACCCATTATCATTCATTGTGATCGATTCTGCTCCAATTCATGGACTGCAATGTTACTGTCAGCCACAAGGGGTGGTATAGGCGTAATAATGAACATGCCCTGAGCCTTGTAACAGTAAAAAGAGTGATGGGGTAGGTGCAATGTGATGCTTAGGTGGTACTGGGATGACAGTTTAGCCAAATATTAATTTGTGGTAACTCGTAAAATGTACCTTGGTGGAAACTGCTTTGATGTCAGATACCCATTGCTACCTTGGTGACCAGAAGTTTGTGTTCGTCAGCTTTTCACTGAATGTCCAAGCAACAAAACAATAACAACTTAAAACAACATAAACTGCTGTTGCATCCTTATGACGAAAAAAGGCTAAATGGTTTTGAAAATTATGCAACTGATAGAACAGCATGAAGCAAGTTAGCCTGTTTTTACTGTTGTTTATTGTCGTCCTGTAAAGTAACAGTATTTGGATGGGATTTTTCAGATAATCAAATTATACACACTTCATTAATATTTTACGCTTAATACCTTATCATTATCAACATGTTATCATTCTCATCTATGAGAGAATATGTACGGCTGAAGCTGATAGTGATCCATGTGTTTGACTTCATTGTGAATATCCATGAGGTTGTGGTCAGGATAGATCATTCTCCAAGGTGGCAAATATTACTTTGAGAGGTGTATTCATGTATATGCATGTGTGTGCGCCCATGTATGTATAAGTATGTGTGTGCGTGTGTGTGTGCATGTGCATGTGTGTATTGGGCAGGGTTGAAACAGGGTTGTTTGCAGGTTGCAGGTAATAAGGTTGGTTTACAATCCGTCACTCAACATGTCGGGCTACAACTGAGCATCAAAATGTTGCAATGATAGTTTATACTCTAATTTACCTTATCTCTGAACTACTTCACTCTGGTGACATTGCGACGGGTTATCCTGCATGTCGCAGACACATAAAAAGTACCGAACTTGCCATGGTTATTTGAGAGCAAGGCATTAGGATCCAATACATGAATACACGTTTATGGATATCTTGGTAAATGTAAAATATTAGGCTCGCTAGCAACTCTGTTAATGTTTTTCTTTCTAGTTTGTAAAGTAACAAATTGTAATATCAATTTGTAGAGGGAATAAAGGCAAGCATGTGTTTAATTATGAATTGTCAAAGTGCAGTGACAGTACAGTGTTGCAACCCCTGTCACTATTGGGTATATTCTTTTGAATAACAACAGTTACATCTTTGAAATCATCTGACAATAGAATGTTGGTGAATCGCCCAAAAACTGTTGCACGACATGTCGAGTGATGGGGTATAAAGCAGCCTTCAGTATGTGGTGGTTGAGGCCTGGTCTAGAGCCTGGGCCATGTGTCATGTGTTATGGACAGGGTTATGGGTGGGGTTACACCGCGCTCTGCTGGGTGAAGTCCTCAGACATGCTGTTGTACTCGCTGGCCCGGGTGCTCATCCCCAAGTACTGCTTCAGGAACTCACTGAAGCGTTTCTGGTTGTTCCACTTGCGGGCAGATTTACGAACGCCTATAAACCCTCCATAACGCTTCTGGAACGACCTCCCTGGGTCCATTAACTTCCTGTAACCGTGCTTCCCTTTGAGAAAGCCCCCAAAGCGCTTTGACAGGCTTAGCCCTGCCCCTTCCTGCCCCTGCTCCATTGGATCTTCTCCCTCCTCCACCCCTTCCCCCTCGACTTCCTCCTCAGCCCGGGGCTGCTGTGAGTTGTAGCCAGCGGAGCCTGCAAGGTGATTGTTCCAGCTGTCCAGATCCAGCTGGTCCAGGCCGAGAGCATGGGACACATGGTCGTAACGCTGAAGAGTTGGGCCGTACAGGAGTCCCTCCTCCCCCTGTTCTTCCTCTGCTTCTGGCAGCAGAGCTTCCACCCGCTCCTGTGCTCGTTTTAGCATGGTGCCCCCTAGAGACAGGGAGGGGAACTGTGCTGCCACAGAGGCCTTGCGACAGAGATCCCAGGTGTATGCTGAAGAGATGCTGCCCTCACACTCCACCACACATACCTAAGAAATGCAAACACAGACAAACACGCATGCAAACACACAGACTGTTTTGTTAAAGCTACATCACAGTATTTGAAAAACAAAAAGCTATTCCATGTTTACATAATGACAAATTCATGAAGAGTGTGACCATACCCCTAACCCTGAGGTCTCTGTGGAGTACATGTGTGAATGCACCCTGGCCTGGTGCAGATGTGGCTTTTAAAGAAACAAAACGAGAACATGAAAAACTCAGGGAAAGAGAAAGACAGAGAAAGCAACAACAAATTAAACCTCTTTACTTCCTTTTACCCTCATCTGTAAAACTCTCAGTGGAGATGTTTCAGTGTGTCAGAACTGAAATGGACACCACTTTCCCAGCTAACCTTATCTCTGACTGCCTTTCCTCCAGCTCAAGGACAAGCACAAAGCCAGAGAACTCTATATGCAGGAGTGTGTGCATGTATGTGCTTGTGTGTGTGACTGTGACGCCAAGCCCAGACTAGTCGACCAGAAGACGTCACAGCTGCTTTGGTTTTGATACCAAAGAAAGGGATGATGGGTTAATTTTATTATTTTATTATATTCTTAGCCATTACCTTTCTTCAAGGACATGGTCAGCAAAACAACGAGTTTAATTTTATTTTTATAGTTTATATAGGATGCAAAAGGGAATGACAGCAATACAAACAAACACAGAGCTAAGGAACAAGGAGAGGGGTAATGACTTGTGTGTGTTTGGGGGAGGGGAGACATAATTATCCTCAGAAATCAATTAGTCGACACAAATTAAAACTCAAATGCCAGGGGGGTAATATCATGTGTCAGAGAAAAGGAATGAGGTATGAGAAAAGGGCGAGGGAGATAAGGAGAAGAGAAGTGTGGTAAAGTGATTAATGGATGGATGTAGAGATGTGGGGGTGAGAGTTTGGAGGCTAGAGAGGGATAGAGACTTGACTAGTGACACTGGTGATAATGTCTCTTTATTGACTCTTACAACTTGAAAGTGAGTGTGTAAATGTGTAATTACTGTGTGTGTTTGCATGTCCATGTTTTGTATGTATGCACAGCAATGATAACCCTTATTTGTGACAGTTGATGTCTAACCTGCTGCTCTTTCTTGATTGTCATCCTAAATAGTCTCTGAGCTCATTGGTCATCGACTCAATAATTCTAAATTAGTTTATTAGCTAAAGGGATTTGATTGAATAGTGCTTTCTTTCATGATCTATAACATAAGGAGAACTGAGAGTGGGACTGACAGGGCATCGCTGGCCAGGATTAGACCCAGGTTTGAGGTTGGAGTATGTGGTTTTGTGGCCTTAGCTATGGGCTTGAATGGAGCCATGTATCCAGTATTAAGAGGGAGATGAGAGACTAAGAGAAAGACAGAGAGAATAAGGGCCAAGGGGCAGGTTATCTCACCATGATGTTAAAGTTGAGTTCTTTTGGCAGAAGCTGGGCGCAGGAGAGGCATTCAGCCTGGCAGTTACAGTGCCCAGGCACACAAAGACACAGTAACAGCAGTGCCAACATAGGACTCCTCATAGTGGTGGCACAGCGGAGAGAAGACAACCTGGTGGAAGGAAAGAACAGTATAGGAAGAGGAGAAGAGAGGTACATTTGAGGTAGATGAGGGGGTACAAAGGAAGTATAGAAATACGTAAAGAGACCGGATTGGAGAGAGGGGTAGATGTGAATGTTTTGACTTTTTACCTGCTTACACTATCAAGCAGGGACAGAACAACATGTGAGGACAGTGAGAGGGATATTGATACCAAGGAGAAAAAAAAAGAAAATACATAAACAGTGAAAGAGAAGAGAGAGAGATAGAACATTTGAGAGAGAAGGATAAAGAGTGGAAATAATGACATAACAACAGAAAGGCATATAGAAAGACATGTGTTGAACCAAAGATTTGAAATTATGACAAATAACTGGGTCCATGCACCTCATTAACCAAACTCATCATCTCCTTAATGGAACCCTGGAAAAACTTAGAGGGAGGGGGCCTATTAGTCAGTTTTAGATTTAGAATTGATTTGAAAGAGATGGGAGATTCACAGACACATGTAAACAAAAGACAAATGAAGAGGCATACAGTATTGTATACATAATATCTGTGCGTTTGTGTCTTAGTTCATTCATTCAATTAATGTATTTTCATGCTAATGGGTCATATACAAACTTTCTTTTGAATGATTTCCTTAGAATGTGTTTTTATTTGTGGTCATTGTTGATTAACTGGATACAACTGAATAGTTATTCACTGGACACTAAACAAGAAAAAGAGGTCTGTTTATTTTAGCTACTGTTGCACACAATGCCTTGCAGCGGAAAACAAAGGGCGTCTTGGCAGCTCCTTACACAATCAATACTCTATTTTTCAGTGCTGTTCAGAGAAATGTAGAGAAAGAGAAGTTGTCTGACTGAATGCTTAGAGAGGGGGGGGGGAGAGAGAGAGAGATACGGGAGTGAATTTCAAATACAAATGCAGGATGCTCAGGTAGGAAGACATGATTCTTAATGAGGAGTTTGTAAAAAGCATCTTATTAAATGAGATGAATGGTGTCTACTGTCTGCTAGAGCGAGACAGGTCTGAAAGGAGCTAATCTAATTGGTAGGAAGTTCCATCTCATCAGAGAAAAGGAGGTGTTTGATAAGTGCTAGTGCTGGATATTATGGAATATGTGGGATGTATTGAGAGGCCTGTGTGAGATTTATAGGCCAGTTGTGACATGTGATACCTCAAAGCCTCAAGAATAGCGTGAGAGGTAGATGCTCTGACACTTTTGTTTAGTTCCCCAGCTACTGACTTCACAAAGCTGCATTTTTTCACTGTTATGCTAAGATAATATTGCCTGTTGTGAGACACAAAAAAAAACACTTTACCTCACACACATTAGAGAAACTAGATGCAGCATTCTAAACTAAAGAACCCTGTGGCCACACAGAAGCTACATTCTGCCTCTGTAAGGCTGGGTGTCAAACCTGCCCCCACCTCTCATATGCTAAAGTCTGGAGTTTCTGGACGGTCTCAACTTGATGGCCCTGACACCCCATTCAAGATCTGGTCTGATTGGTTGTTCTTGTGTATAAAGGGAATTGTAATGCATTGTCCGTTGGATTCTTCATCTCCTGAGATATTCATCCTCAGTTCTCCCTTGTCCTACTGTCCTACTCCTTGCTCACTCTTGCTTTCTCCGATTTTACAATGATCACGGTAGAGTAGGTAAGATTTAAAGCCTTCATTTGTAACATGTTTGCCTTGTAATTGATTTCATTCATTTGCAATGTTATTAAATGCGTATTCCTTTTGACCATACTTTGACCATTCTTGCTCTTATTTAACCCATAGAGTCAAATAACTATACTTTATATTTGTATTGGCATTATTTGGTTCATGCTAATACACTTCAGTTTCCCATCTTCCTTTAACCATAGGGGAATTCGTTTTGGTTCTTTCGACCATATTTTAACCCCCTACAGTTTTGGTGACTCCGGCTACGTGATATGTTTCGAGCAATTCAGTTACAGTTTGGTAAACCGGCGTTGCAAACCATGGTGCGGTGAGTAAGCATTTAAAAATGTAGCTTACATTAATTGTATTCCGCCTGGTTCTGTTGGTAGAAACCTATTACTAGTTTCTGATATTAGCTCCTGCATTAAATGAACAAAAATGGAATGGGCAACTGAAGTTAACAATTTACTTAACCTATGGGAAAATGTTAGCGTTAACCGAACGTTATCTGAATTGAGCAAGAAAGACAAGAACGGTCTTTAAAACTGATTTTACGCTAGCTGAAATAATTGAACACTGGCGAACAGTGGGAGTCCATAAAAAGAAAGCAGAAAAGAAACAAATATTGAAGATTACTGTACATCTAATTGGCAAATGTCTTCTCAACTCTGTCCTCAAAGCAGCGACACCTTTTTGTGCCTCACGGCAACCCACCGCTAACAAAAGCAGTTCTACTGAGTTTTCAGATACAGACAGTGGAATTGGTGAGCAAATTCCCAAACCGCGTTCTACAAAGAACCATCGTGCCCCTGATCCGCCACGCATTTCTGTCATAAAAATGGCGACAAAGGTAAATCCCAAGCCCCAGCAGCCCACTAGACCTACTAGACATTGTAACTTCTGTAAAAGACAAGGACATACCGAAATGCGATGTTGGGATCTTGGCAGAATGCTTTTTCCGCCCACACGCTTGTTTTATGCTAACAATAAAGTTAGATTTGGTCGTGCTTGTCTACGAAGTGGTCACACTGAGTCAAAATGTTGGGATCTGGGGAAGGGCAGGCCTCCTCTATTTTACATGCAGCAAAAAATGCTGGGGATACATAGGGCAACAATACCTGTGACTTGAGACTTCCAATTCTACCTTTTCCATTTACTTAATTCAGGTCCAAATTGTGATATTGCTACATTCCTACTGTATTACCTGTGTTTAGTCTTTGTTGTAAAGATTTGTTGTGGACAGTTAAGTTGTTGCTGCTCCTGTTCTTGTACCATATGCATACTGTGCATATGGTTTGTCCATCCATGGGTTCCAAGTTGGTTTGTGTGGATGAAGATGTACCTTTTTGTGTTTGAGTGGTGGTAAATGTTCTAGGTTTTTAGTTAAACTCACAATGGTTCCTGACCTGTAAATGTAGATGGTATAACTTGTATTTTATTACTGTTTAATTTTTTTTTGGACCCAAGGACACTGTTTTGTTTTAATTGCACATCTATGTTAGATGATTGTGTACTTCTCATCTATCAAAAGGGAGGACTGTTGTTCACCTATTTCTTCCATTTGAGTTTTAGGACGCTCTCTCACTAATTTCCATTTGTATCCAATCCGACTCTCTCAGACCCCAGACCACTCCAAACGCCACTCCAAACTTTACAATTTTCATTGTTAATCAAGTGCTGTGCTCCAATTGTGTTCTGCTGTAACAGGACAAGAACGTAAATAGCAGGAATATGCTAACCAAGGGCACGTCTGCATGCCAATACAAAGGTCCTCTGAGCAATAGCCATGATCCAAAAGTGATCCTCTGAGCAAACAGCCATGACCATTAGAATCTCAATGCTGACCTGTCTGCAATCAAGTTCCTTTGTCCTTATGGGTGCAGGTTATCACACATTGAACACTGCAGCTTCTGCCTGTGCTTTTGTGTCCAAGAGGAAGGATTGTAAGGCTGGGTGTCAAACCTGCCCCCACCTCTCATATGCTAAAGTCTGGAGTTTCTGGACGGTCTCAACTTGATGGCCCTGACACCCCATTCAAGATCTGGTCTGATTGGTTGTTCTTGTGTATAAAGGGAATTGTAATGCATTGTCCGTTGGATTCTTCATCTCCTGAGATATTCTCCTCAGTTCTCCCTTGTCCTACTCCTTGCTCACTCTTGCTTTCTCTCTGATTTTACAATGATCACGGTAGAGTAGGTAAGATTTAAAGCCTTCATTTGTAACATGTTTGCCTTGTAATTGATTTCATTCATTTGCAATGTTATTAAATGCGTATTCCTTTTGACCGTACTTTGACCATTCTTGCTCTGATTTAACCCATTAAGTCAAATAACTATACTTTATATTTGTATTGGCATTATTTGGTTCATGCTAATACACTTCAGTTTCCCATCTTCCTTTAAACCATAGGGGAATTCGTTTTGGTTCTTTCGACCATATTTTAACCCCTACACCTCCATACACGAGGCATACAGGGGTGAAACCCTGGGGTACAATAAGACGACTAACAGACACACCAGAGAGCTCTGATGACCCAATTACTGGGTTTAATTAACCTGGTTTAACTGATTTCATCATAAATGGTTGATTAAGTGATTACAGAAAGGGCCGTCTACCAAACAAGATCTGCTGCTGGTGGGATGGAGGGGTGGGGGGGATGAAATCAAATTTGCAAGTGAAATTGCAAATAAAACAGTTGACAGGTGGAATCTCTGCCTCTGTTTGCCTCAAAGTGAGTTACAGAATGCCTGTTCGAACACACATTCACACAAACAAACACACACACACACAGCTGTGACGGATTACAGTTGTTGGAGTGACGTTGTCTGTGTGGTCTACTATCTCTCACAATGTATCTCTTAGTTGTTCTCTCGTTCCTCTCCTTATTACTGGGGCCTCTTCTCATTATGGAGCGGAAATGTAAAATACATTTGTCAACTGGAGGGAGAAGAGTCAAAGCCGGATTAGTTACGCATGGTTGCAGTGGAAGCCTGTACTATCTGTCCCATTGGCCACTTTGCTCATCCTAAAAGACCACACATACGTACTACTAATTCAAAAATACAAATGGAAAGCAATTCATTATTCAGTATATTCTGGAATATTTTGTATGGTCGTCAACTTAAAATTACTACACTTACTTTGTCATCATATCTCACAAACTGCTTCTCTTGAGGTCATTCAATGTGACCTAAAATCCTCCCTGTGTCACCAAGGGGCATGTACAGTCGTGGCCATAAGTTTTGGCAATGACAAATGTTGTGTTTTGCTGGTTCAGTATTTGAGGAAAATGTTTTCACATGTTTTTATAGTATACTGGAATCACAATAAGGCACATTTCATATTTTGTCAAGCTTTTTTGGGCCGAACAACTGTGAACTCTCACCTCACTACAACCCAAAACACAGCCCCTCACAAAGTCAAATATAGTCACACACGGTCCTCTTTTACGGTCCATTTACTTTCACTCTCCAACCTGACATCGACAAAGAATCTCCATCACTTCCTCCCCCCACCTCTTTCTCTCTGTCTATTTATCTGTCTAGGACCAATAAAACCTCAGGAGAAGCACCAGTGAGGTGAAGAGAAGAGAGGAGCGGGCCATTACCTCCATTACACATTGGTCACAGACACAATCTTTTAACAATGTAGACAGGGTGGTAACTACACACACTCACAAACACACCCTGCCTAGCACACACACACACACAAACTGTACAATGTGGCAATCACTGAGCAATACCGGCATGAGCCACATACAATTTAGGCAGACAACGCAGTCAAGGCAGTTCAAGGCAAGTTATTTTCAACTTTAACATAAGTTAAAGTTTGAAAAACAAACAAAATCAGGGTCTTCCTCTCGATGGGTAAGTCTTAGAAGTTATCTAACTCTCCACCATGGTCAACAATGGTCTGCAACAAAAAGGCAGAACAAGGTTTCAAACAATTCTTGGCTGACATCTGGGTCTCACCCTCTCTCTCGGTACTTGACGCTCTTGTGAAAGTGAACTGGCTCTTTTTTTACTTTGCTGCCTTACCAATGAGCTGGTATGCCCCAGCCATGTCTTTGCTCTGCTGACTGGGAGACGGGAACAAAGACACTGTCTGTGCATGCTATCAACAGTACTGACTTGGCTAAAGGCCTCAATATGCTTCTGCGTCTCCGTTTACGGATGGGCGGGCTCACGGATACGAACGGATACGCACGGATAGACTTCGTTTATAGTTCTCCGTAGGCTGTGGGTGCTGAAAACAATTCACCGCCAGAAGAGTAGGTGGCGCTGCACTGCGATGCTAGCTATAGGTTATCGAAAACTCGGAGCAAATTTACAAATGAGCCGTTTCATCAATAAAATAAGCACAGTTTCAGCGACTACACTGCCCATTTCTCGTCCCATTTGAATTCAAATGCCGATTTACATGTTCTGTTTAGCTGGAATATGAATTGTAAAAATTGCTTCTCTTTGGTGATGTTTGTGATGCTAGATGGAAGGGCAGCCTGCTTTGACTGTGTGTGCAGTGAACATTTCTGGGGGGTTATTATGATTACGGAAAGGGATCGTATATGTTTTTATATTGCTACCATTTTAGAGACTGCGAGACGTTGTAAACATTCCGGGTTTAGCCCAAACCAACAACGTATTGGGGCTTGATTTGCAAGAACGCGACGCTGAGCGCCTCCACGGTCCTCTTCCACATTAAAATAGTGCTGCTGCCAACGAATAATGCACCTAATAATATGGTGCCTGCACTGCAATGCCATGGCGGGCTGGACCAAATGATTTTTCAGGTTGCATATGGCCCGCAGGTCGGACGTTCCCCACCCCTGGTAATCACCCTGGGATCTGCGACAGTGACCCCTTCGTCCTCTGCCAGGAACCTCGGGGTTACCATGGACAACGAGCTCTCCCTCACAGCCCACATTGCTGCTGTCTCCCGGTCGTGTAGATTCACCCTCTACAACATCCGGAAGATCAGGAGATACCTGTCCGAGCACTCCACCCAGCTGCTGGTCCCAACACAAGCTCTTCCCCTGTCTGGCCCCCCAGTGGTGGAATCAACTCCCCACCTCCATCAGAGACACTGACTGTCTCCCCACCTTCAAGAAAAGGCTCAAGACACACTTGTTCCGGGATTACAACGGTACCTAGGAAAGGTGCTGGACATGATGTTAGTTGTTTCACAATGTACGATTCATGTTTGATTACTTGCAATGTTGGGGATATCTCGTTGTTATGATCCATGACCTATGCACTATTGTAAAGCTCTCTCTTGGAAGTCGCTTTGGATAAAAGCGTCTGCTAAATGAATAAATGTAAATGTAATGTAATGGTCTTGTTGGTCACGGCAACCCATAGCGGCAACCCCGCCCCTGACTTCTTAATACGGACCAATCACAGCCAAGGGGGTCCCCGTCGCCCTCCATCGCTCTGCGTAATTTCGACGGATCGTTAGAAAATTCAGGAGGTGCACGTCAATCCGTCAAAAGCTCTCCGAGGGCTGACGGAGAGCACGCAGAGGGCGTTCCACGGAGACGAGGGCGTTCCCTCGTCTGCGTTTTTCGAAAAACGCAGAAGCATAAATAGGCCTTTACGCAGAGCGACGGAGAGCGACGGAGACCCCCTTGGCTTTGATTGGTCCGTATTAAGTCAGGGGCGGGGTTGCCGCTATGGGTTGCCGTGACCAACAAGACCAGGGGTGGGGACCGTCCGACCTGCGGGCCATATGCAGCCCGAAAAATCATTTGGTCCAGCCCGCCATAGCATTGCAGTGCAGGCACCATATTATTAGGTGCATTATTCGTTGGCAGCAGCACTATTTTAATGTGGAAGAGGACCGTGGAGGCGCTCAGCGTCGCGTTCTTGCAAATCAAGCCCCAATACGTTGTTGGTTTGGGCTAAACCCGGAATGTTTACAACGTCTGCATCACAAACATCACCAAAGAGAAGCAGTTTTTACAATTCATATCAGCTAAACAGTACATGTAAATCGGCATTTGAATGTGACGAGAAATGGGCAGTGTACTCGCTGAAACTGCTTATTTTATTGATGAAACGGCTCATTTGTAAATTTGCTTCGAGTTTTCGATAACCTATAGCTAGCATCGCAGTGCAGCGCCACCTACTCTTCTGGCGGTGAATTGTTTTCAGCACCCACAGCCTACGGAGAACTATAAACGAAGTCTATCCGTGTGTATCCGTGCGTATCCGTGAGCCCGCCCACCCGAAAACGGAGACGCAGAAGCATATTAAGGCCTTAATTTCGACGGATAGTTAGAAAATTCAGGAGGTGCACGTCAATCCGTCAAAAGCTCTCCGAGGGGCTGACGGAGAGCACGCAGAGGGCGTTCCACGGAGACGAGGGCGTTCCCTCGTCTGCGTTTTTCGAAAAACGCAGAAGCATATATAGGCCTTAAGGCCATAACACATACACGGGTAACTCCTCTACCTGCTCCACACACATATAAACCCCTGACCTAAAACATGGCAGACAGGATCAATGACCAGATGGATGTTTATGAGGTCACTGATTTACTTTGTTTTAAACTCCTTTAATCAATGAGCAGCTCTGGCTTAAACAGGCTTAAATCTTTTTTCACTCTTTTTTCACTCCGTCAGATCAATACAGATAGATAGTGCTCACTGTCATACCCTAGGGATCAGTGACATTAACAAATCCAACAGACCCCCATACAATTTGGTCTCCAGCATTCTGGAGATGGGCCCTTCTATGATTGAGCCCAATAACATGCAGATGGATGGGGCTCGTATGGCCAACACAGAACTGTTTATTGTATATCTTAAAGAGCCCAGTGATATGTGATTTTACAGAGCCCGTAATTCTTTGCATGAAGAGCTGTTCAATAAATCCCTTCTGTTAACCATACACGCACACGTTCAGAGCTGAATGTCACCTAGCAATTATCCATGCTTATTTTCATTTGAGTGGCTGGAAAGAGAGCAATACCAGAATCCTTGCCTGTCCTTTCAGATTAAGCTTTACAACACTCCTAAAAATCAAGTGTCGGCACACGCAAATGGAAACAGACAAACTAAAATTGAAAACTAAAATTTACCCTCGGCCCTCATTCCACTGAGGTGAAACTGGGATGCCGCCGTGATGATTAGCCAATAAAGGTTGATGATATTAGTGGGCATGGGTCGTGTCGGGGTGAAGACCAGACATGATGCAGTATGACATGCTTGACGCGTTGTGGGGGATTCTGATATCTCTCTGTCCCTTATTGATTTTAATGACATTAAGGTGGAACTTTGAAGCAAAGGTGGTTGTTAAAAAGTTGATTGTAAAAAGGTGTGAGTTTCAGAGTACAAAGATGTAAGGGCACACACACAGAAACACACACGTACACAGAGAAAGCGCTATTTAGTGTGTATTTACCAGGAAGCCCTGGAAGTGGCTGTTTATCAAACATACTGAAGGATAATAAACCTAGAAAAGACATAGAATCCAAGAAAGGCTGAAGAAGAAAGAGAGAAGGTGGAATACAGATGAAGGTAGACTGAAAAAGAGAAAAAACATGAAGTGGCAGGAGATAGACATAAAGAGAGAGATAGAGAAAGGAGTTGTAAAAATAGAAAAAGAAGAGAGGAAACCCCACAGCATGTGTCTATTGTGTCTGGATTATAAAATCATTAATCTGATCTAATCTACAACACCCCCAACAGCTCTTCAATCTCCAGGTGTACAGCAGCCTCATGATCTTTGATCCCTGTTAAAAAGACACCTGCTGGGATGTTAGCGGGTAGAGCATGGCAACCATCTCCTTTCACTTCTTCCATTCTTTTTCCTCAAAAAGTACGAAGCCTTCAGATGAGAAGGTCTCGTTGCTGAACGTTTTTTACTGGAATCTTCCTGATCTGCTATTCAGTAAAGCCTGCTGTTGGTGAACTTGTCAACTGTCTGACAGCCAATCACACTCCTAAAAGGCCAAAGTACAAAATCACAATGTACATCGGCAAGTAAAAGCTGGGCCTGTCTGCATGAATTTGACAAAATCTGATCTAAATGTTCATTTATGTATGAGTGTATGGTACATAAAGTAAAAATATGGTTACCTACTTAGCCTAGAATAATTCCTCAAGTGGCAACGTGCCATAAAATCAAAATCATTCCCCATTGTTGTTCTAAGTAGAGCCCAGAACAAAAAAAGCAATTTTCTCACATAATTTCCTTTCACATATTTTCTTTTTTGTATATGTCCCAAATGTTTCATGAATGTGTTTATTCTTTTTTATATCTACTGTGTCCAGGAAACCAAGCAACAACAAAAATGTAATCAAAAAGAGCTAGTTAAACTGACCTCAACTAGTACCAGATAAAGCATGTTTCTTAATCACCCACTGGTTACTCCTATCTCTTCATCCTCCCATATGTGCTGCTGTGGAGGAACGCACCAGGAATCTCATCAAAGTCTGATTTCACAGCTCCCCTAAATCTGAGTCGTGCCGGCCGGGGGAGGCTTTGAATTCTTCTGCCCTGGAGTATAAGTAGGCACTATCTAATTGTCTTTGCATCACTTTAAATTCACATTTTACACACTCTGCACACGTTTAGCTTGTTGCAATGTACTTCTTTTCAGTTTAAAACCGTCTGTGTCAAAATGGCTCACATCTGCATCAGTTAAATAATAACATTTAGAACAAGAATCCTTGAGAGTTGGAATTAGATACTCAAAAGACAGTTTAATTGCGCACTTTATAAAACATTTGTTTTGATTGATTCCACTCCAAAAAACATGTATCTCTCTTGTGAAAACATCTCCACCAGTCCACCAGAACAGGGTTGAACTTGACCCTTAAAGTCCCCCCACAGCTTGTCTTTCTCAAAGAAGACCATATTATTCTAACCTCTGTATAATTCTAATCTTTCTTTCAGGGGAGAGGCCACAGGATTCTAAGCTCCTCACCTCTCTCACAGGAGAGAAATCCTCCTTTGTCATCTCTCTCCCAGGGGGGACATAACCTTGCTTCAAACCTTCCTCAGGGAAAGATCCTCCGCTCCTAACCTCTGCCTCTCAGGAGGGAGACCCTTCACACGATAAACTCTCCACTCTACACAGAAATAACCCTCAAATTAAATTCTCCAGGCTTAAGTAATTAGATAAACAGCCTTCTAGAATCAATATGCATACGCATCACTTCAAAGGGAAAGGGAGAAGATAAAGTATTTTGATTGAACTGAAAAAAATCTAGTAATATACTGCAACTACAATGATCATTGTAATGGAGCAATTAATTAAATCCAGAAATTAGTCTGATCCTTGCACTCACCTTGATTGACTTGCTGGCTGAATGTTATTACATGAAGGAAAACACTATGGCTTTTCCCTCCCATTCATAAAAATACACCTGATTTTATTCCATTGTGATTTTTAAGCCTTTCTCTGTACATAACTGAGTGCAGAGATTATGTTGTACTGAGGGTCTGGATCTGCTCTTTCTGCCTCCACACACCTACATACATTGAAAACAATAATCATGTTACAGTACTGAGCCTCAGTGAAGACGCAGAAGAATGAGAATGAGAAAGATGGGAGCATTACATTCTTGTCCTAGTGGAGACAGAGAAAGACAGAGAGAGCGACAGACAGACAGACAGGATGAGAGGGAAAGAAAAAAGACGATAACTGTATGTAGAAAGAGAAAGAGACAGACAGAGAGAGAGAGAGAGAGAGAGAGAAGACAGACAGGATGGGAAAAGAGATGAGAGCCACTGAAACAGCAGTTACTCTGGATTTAAGTTCAAACACTCCCGGAAGTCTGTAAACACCTATACTCAATAAACAATTGTTATGTGATCATAAACTACTATAATGTAGTAATCAAATGTCATGAAAACAACTGTAATGTAAGTCCCTCAAGGGAAACCTGTGTGCTGTCATCCTATTTGTCACTACCTCTGTCCTGTCTGTCTCTATCCCAGTTACTATCTGTTCAGGCATGGGACAGACAAACTCAAAGTGAAGAGATTATACCTATCTTGCACATTTTAGTCAAAACTCTGTGTTCCAAGTCCATTGATTCTCTAAAGACAATACAAGGTCAGAGATGCAACAACATTTCCACCCCAAGTATGTTTAACCCAGAAGAGAAAGAAACAAGATGCCGAGGTTCACGCAAACTACCCACTCCTCTCTCCATGGACAGTTGCTCACTTCTTTATCATCACTCATGTATGAAAATAAGAATAAATAAAAATATATACATAAAATACTAAATACAAAAAACGATCACTTTTCACATAAGTAATTGAGGAGTAGTGATTTCTATAGTCAGAACCCAACCGGGGGTCTTACCGATGCTTCAGTAGCGGGGCTTGAGGCGTGGCTCCTGGGAGTCTGGGAGGTGTGGGGCAGTGGCTGTATGTGTCCAGTTGTCCTGGTTCTATGGTAGTCTGGTACTCTGTCCCCAGTCTGCTTCATCTATGTAGAGGCTGCTGTTAAGCCTTTTTATAGAGACACACCCCCTCCCTCTCTCTCTATGGTGCAGCCCCCCTGCATCCCCCTCTTTCAAAACTCCCCCCTTTCTCTCTCTGATGAAGGTTGCAGGGGTGTGAGGGAGGAAGGAAGATGTGTGAGTGAAGCTGTACAGAGATAGAGAGGGAGAGAGTGAAGAGAGATAGATGTGAGGTGTGAGGGAGGGAGGGAGGGAGGGAGGGAGGGAGGGAGGGAGGGAGGGAGGGAGGGAGGGAGGGAGGGAGGGAGGGAGGGAGGGAGGGAGGGAATGAGGGAGGGAGGGAGGGAGGGAGGGAGGGAGAAGGAGGGAAAAGGAGGGAAGGAGGAAGTGAGAGATCGGGTTGGGATAGGATGAGATGAAATGGGAGAGAGGAAGGGGGGACAAGGAGGAAGAGGAGGAAAGAGGAAGAAGTAAGAGGGTGGAAGTAAGAAGGAGGAAACAAGTGTACAGTATTAAATGGAGCAGGAGCAACAGTGTGTAGAGGCGGATGGAGCAGGTAGAGCCTAATACATCTTACGTCAGACATCACACATCCTGCGCACTATCAGGCTAAAAATACACCGGAAGTTCCTAGTTCTTGGTTACGATCATCACCCCAAGACCTTTTTCCATAGACCCCCCCACTCGACACTGTGCCTCCCTCACCCGCCCCCCCTCTCTCCTCTCCAAGCTTCTGTACCCATGTTTAGTTCTTCGTCTGTCCCTTCTTCTGTTCATTCCTCCATGTCACACCATCTTTCGATCCATTCTTTCATCCTTCCATCCCTTGTAAGGGTCTCACTCACCCAAGACACCTCCAGAAGGGAGAAACCATTAAGGATAAACACAGAATTGGTACTTTCTCTTCCTCCTTTCTCTCTTTCAATCTCTCTTTCTAACTATTCTGTTTACTTTCAAAACATGACATTGTGTGACATGACACAGCACTCTCCTCTTCATCTCCTTGTGTTATCTTTAAACCCTGGTCTGAATCAATGAGCCAATCCATAAATCGTTCATGCTTATCTGAGACCACTCTCGATGCTTGAGACAAAAAAAAACTCTCATTATGTTCATCCGGTGCAGAGAAGATCTGAGAGGAGGGACACACAACAACAACTTGCTACCAGTGAGAGATCCAGAGTATACTTCTATTGTGTGTGTTTGTCTCAAAAGTATACTCAGACCCTCTCTCTTACACTTACACATTTATTAGGGTGTTTAGAGCAGTTTTCTTACAAACAACCCAAGTACATTTCCTGTACTACACTAAAGGGCCTTTTAATGGCAACCCTAGCCTCTCCTGGTTGGACCAGAGAGGCCAAGAGTTCCATTAGGCCAATAAGGCTGCTTTTCTATCCAGCCCATCAGAATCAGGCCTCGATAGTGGAGTCTAATTTAGACTGCTACAGCCTCTTTACAATCCCACTTCAGAATCAAAGAAAGGTTTGCTCAATACTTCCAATATCCCCTGTACACTCACTCACACACGCACACTTATGCAAGGTCCCATTAGCCCGGTCAAACCTGACCTATTTCAGATCTGAACCTCAACACACGTCATCATGCATGTTGGCCTTGCAATACATTTTGTGCACACCTGGCTAGTCTGGGAATAGGATTATCTGATTTGTATCCAATTAAAACACTTTTAGGCTGTTGCCATTCTTGTTTGTCTCATAGACAAACCACTCACCTCTCTGACCTCTGAGTCTCAATGACAGTGAAAAACATGAACCGAAATTCTGAAGTCTGCACTGGGAGGTAAATATTACAGTTTTTTCCAATCGCAAACTGCAAACTGCATTCATTTATGTGTCGGGTCTCACAGTATATGGATTATAGATTGTGTTTGCAATGCAGTGTCTTTTGAAGCCTCTCTACATTTTTGTTTTGTTGGGTTTTGTAAATGCATGCATTTAGTTTCTTTTGCTGCAGAAATTCAGAACAAAAAATGAATGACCCATCTCAGAGTAGCTTTATAGAATGTACGTTTACTGTATTGAAAAAAAGAAGACAGAAACATAATTGCTGCAGTAAAGGCTTCATTTGCAACAGGACAATACTGCAATACAGTAAATATGCGATATCCCTGTAAGACCCGATTTACTGTAAAATGTCAACATCACCTTTAGCTCTCCAAAAAACACATTGTATGTCTTGCAATGCTATTGGATAAATTTGGTCTTTCGAAAAAAATAAATGAGCAATTACAGTAAAGAGCTAAAGGTGACATTGTAATTTTACAACAAGGGGTCTTACAGAGATATAGCTGCCATTTACAGCATTACCCTAGCTCTGGCCTTCCTCTGAGGGCCACCACACATTTTAACTCCTCTCCCTCTCCCTGCCCCACTCCTCTCCCTTGCCCTTGTCCCACTCCTCTCCCTTGTCCTGGTACTTGTTTTACTGTACTGTCCCTTGTGCAGCATTACTGTATTCTTACTTTCTTCGTGTTGCTCTATATTGTTCTTTTTCCACACAAGATTAGCCCAAAGAGGTCCTTTTTACTGTATACTATATGGCCATGCGATTTAAATAGGTAACCTCAACAGAGTGTTTCCTAGTTGGGAATCAACAATTATTTATAGTATTTGCTTCAACCAGCTTTTTCTCAGTAGCAATGGAATAAAATACAGGGCATACATGTGTTTCAATTCACAATATGAACAGCTGTTTACAGTAGTTTGATTTTAGCCTATAAGTTGTAAGGCAATAAGGTTTTGAACATGATGTTATCTGTTCTGGCATACAGTGTGAAAGCAATGGTAAATTGGCCAGTAAAAATCGATTGTTTTGGTCTTGGTTGAGCTCGTGTGTAAAAGAAGTTGAAGCATTTGAAATGTGTGTTTACTCTATGCATTTTGTGTCAAAGCAACAAGAAATGTGTTAATTGTATAGCCAACACATACGGATGTTGTGCTAACTGTGTTAAGAGTTTAGGAAACGTGTTAAAGGTATGGAAAAAACCGCCTTCAGCGCCTTTCTCCGCTCACTATACCGTACATTGCGAGCATTTAAACGCGCAATTGAATCGGTCCCCTTCTCTCTTTCTAACATGGATCAGCTACCAAAGTCTAAACAGCGATGAATGAAATGATCCTGATGCCAGTATTTGTAATGTAGCGAGGAATTTAACAACTGCTGGAATGGAATGTGAATGCTCGGAGATTCGATGTAATCTTTGATTTCTTCCAGTAACTGTAGCCTAATATTGCATGGCTGCTTTTAAAATCTGTAACGCTTAATGATTTCGTGTTCACTCAACTCAAAAAGTGTGATCGTTGTGGCAAAAATCATTTGGCCTATGTCTTCGTCTTGCTCGGGTTACTGCTGCCATTTTACCAGGAGGCATATGCGCATTCTGGTTTTATCAGGCGGAGAATTGTCACCGCAAAATAGAGGTGCGCTTTCACAGGCGTTTTTTGTACGCTGAATACATGATTAGGCGCACTTTGCGCAACCCCTCCCATCTCTTTA
Organism: Mallotus villosus; assembly: GCA_903064625.1. NCBI lineage: Eukaryota > Metazoa > Chordata > Actinopteri > Osmeriformes > Salangidae > Mallotus > Mallotus villosus. The sequence goes on from CAEFZP010000948.1 coordinate 72,504, forward strand.
TGGGAAACTCCCACTTTCCCCTGACCCTCCCGTGAATGCATATGCATGACACGGAAAAGCGCAATTTGCCATTTTCAGTTCCCGCTTCAGGCAGTCTGTGCTTTTACCTCAGTGCCATGCTGTTAAGCGTTGCGAAACAAATACGCCTGAAGTGGGCGCAAAATGAGGCCCACACACTCTAAAAGATAAGACATGGGTCAACGCAAAAAAAGAATTAGGCTACGTTTTCCACTAGCCTTTTTGTCTACCTACTCTTGGTAGAATTACATTGGTACAATCAGTGGCGGTTCTAGACAAATTTTACTGGGGGGGGGCAGTGTTTAATCAGAGGGGCACATAAAAAACGGAAACAAATGATATTTAAACATTAAATACTTTAATATAATTTTGCTTTACATTAAAATCATACAAACTGCTCTGGCTCTCCCTCTTCTAGCTCCTCAGCTCTCTCAATAACTTGATATGTTTCTGTAACTTTTGTTTTTACTGGGGCAAAAAAGGCTGCAATGCCCTTCCTCGGTTCTTCGGTTTCAATCAGCTCAGGGGGGCCACAGGGGGGGTCAGGGACATTTATACAGGGGCCCTGGCCCCTATAGGCTCCCGTGTAGAACCGCCCCTGGGTACAACACAAAGTTTTATGTATCAGTGTATTATAATTATAGTGGCCTCTGTTGTGCATGCTGTGCGTATGACTGTGAAGTAGATTTTGTTAAGCGTAATAAAGTTAAATCAAGACACGCACGTATTATATTTGACCGTTTATTGATACCATGAATTGGACATGTAGGTTTGACTTTGGCGGAGTGGATGATCTAAGGGAAGCACTCCCTGCCTCCTCAATGCAACACATACATGACATATAAGCATAGCCGCGGAAACATATTTTATATGGACAGACTGGGAGTAAAAATAATCCAGACAGGCCCACCAGAACCGGCCCCCGTATACGCCACCACAGCTACCCTGCTAATGCATGCACATTCTGTGTTTGATGTGATGCTAGTTCGGGAGTTCGATACTTAATGCACGTTTTTTGGCAAAATAGTTGAGCTTTATGTAAAATAAACATAGCTGTTTTTCAATTGTTAAAACCTTGTCTAGTGAAGGTGATGTATTTTTGTCTCTTAATTTTTCAGCCCCACCCTTACATTTCTTAGCCTGGTTTTCCATCTCCCGGTGCTCCTGATGGCCAGTCCGCTACTGCGGGGCTGTGCCGCGGTGGTGGATTTTCAAGTCATATCATTTTTAATTCCCATGCTGTCAGGGGGCCATGCATATGAGGCAGGGAGCAATAGAGATATAATGCCCGATTGCCATGCCTGTACTATGTCTACTTATTAGTAAGTAATACAGTAATCAAGTAAAAAATACCCAGGAGTTGACCCAACAAAATTTATGGTAAATGTTACCTCCTTTTTTCTTAGTTAGATTAAGGTAATAGTTTTTACAGTGTAGGCTGAGAGCATATATTATTCCAAACCTCTTTTTTTGCATCACCATGTTGTCAAAAAGAGGAGGGCACCTGCACCATGATGCACCCCTGGACCTGTAATTATAAATTCTAAGTAATATAAGATAAGCATTTTGGATAAAACAGAACAGAGGCAACACATGAAAACAGTAAAATGTGTTATAAAAATCCTTCCTGTCTAAATTACGTAAATTCATGGAGAAATGCTTGACCAATAGTTTTTTTGCTACATCTACTAATGACACTTGCGAGTCTAGAGACCATTTGCTTTTATTTTATCAGCCAGCCCAAAGTAGCCTGCATATGGCAAGTGAAAGTTGATTCTTCAAAGGGCCTTCTCTTCTATAGTGGTCATATGATCCAGCATTTCCACAGCAGGAACTATACCCCAGAAATAAGAACTAGATGTACATATCATCTGACTAATTTGCCTAATCTCCCAGAAAAAGTTTCTGCAGTCGAAATGTGGGCTCATATGGCACTTTTACACTGCATGGTACCGGCTCACTTGGCTCGATTGGACTTGAGCTAGGAGCATAGCGAGACCACACAAGTCGGAAGTTCAACATGGCACTGTCCATTTCTCCATTGAGAGCTTCACTTCACATAGAACCTAGCTTAATTAAAAACATCAAGCTTGTTTTTAATTAAGCCCTTTCATTTATAATACCCAATCACTATTTGATTGATTATTTCCATGATTATAATGATCTAAGCAATAGGCAGCAAGGCCAATTAAGAAGCAGATATCATACGAGAATGCTGACAAACTGCTTACGACAATCAGTGCCATAAGTAGGCTACTGTACATTGGCCCATGCATAGTTTGACTGGATTGTTAGAAATATATGGAACTCACCACATATGTGCTTTGTGTTTTAAGTAAGCAACCTTAATTTGGTTATGATTAGTGAATTGTTTAGTTGCCAACTCAAGTCGATAGATGCATTATCCTCCGTTTAATGTACAGCAGAAAGACAAACTAAATCTGCAAGGTCTATTAAAATAAACAAATACACACAACATGATGATAGTGGTGGTGGGGAATATATTCTACATAATGTTTTGTTGTTACTATTATGATGATGATTATTATTGCTCGTATTACTACTGTTACTGTTAAAGCCATTGTTGTAGTGTTAAGAGATTTAATGTTGCAAAACTATGACAATATTGTGGTTATCAGATTTGATGTATTCATCTTTGTTTTTGCTTCAGATAAACATGTCTACAATCTATGCTCATGTCACAAAACATAATATCATAATAATGTTTGGTATGTCATAAACGTAATAACTTTCATTACAAAATAAAAAAATGTGCTTAAAACTCTTTAAAAAACCTTATTCTTTGTATGTGTGCCACCATGTGCAAAACCAGTTATTGCAGAAACTGTTAAAGAATCTAAGAAGATCTTATTCTCCTGTACCAGGTCACCACCAGGTAAATCAGCAATTGGCTAATAATGTACCGTTTTGTGCTTGTGCCCTCTAGTTAAGTTCCTGACAACTTTTCTTGATGTAAAAAAAAATGGGGTGCTAGTTTCTCTATAGAGAGTTTAGTTTTGTTAACTGGAGTCAAAAGAATAAAAATACCAGAAAAAAAACAGGGTGCCCAGGGATGCCATGTCCGTGGTTTTCTAGCCAAATTGGGCTACTTCAAAAACAGTGGCGCAGGTGAAAATGTATTGGTCGCGGGTGGCAGGTTTTTGGGCTACTTCTAAATCTCACTGCGGCCGCCGCATTTCTGCCCTGTGGTGGCCTGAGCTGGGAAAGAAGGAAACAGCATAGATGGCGAAAGTGTGTGGGGAGAGTTCAGAGTTCATAACCTACACACACTTCCTTTAGTAAAGTGTCTCCTCACTTTCATAAAGTAATTGTTTCTCTGTGTCTCTGTTTTGTGGTGATAGGAAGCGTCATGATTAGATTTTTTGTTGTAATGAACTGCTGGAAATTTTGCCGGATCTGGCAACCCTGAGGGTTCCAAAACGGAAATGCAATACGGACAGGCTTCATTTGGGGCCTTTGCTTCTTTGACAGGCAAGCAGTTCATCTCTTTTCATCTTTGCTTCATTATGAGATAGATGACTTCTTACCTCAATCACTAACAAGCTTGTCCTGAAATTCCCAAATTCCAGGCCCCACCCACACATGGACAGGCTGATAGAGAAGACACATGATGCCTGTCTTCCTATGTCACTCTCTCCACAGACAGACAGACAAGCAGGTAGGTAAGAAGTCAGGCAGCAAGATAGAGATAGTGGCTAGCTGCTGTTGATATATGGACAAGAGGTCAATGACCTATAACTCTTCTTGTTCTCTCTTTCTCTCTCTTTTTTTCTCTCTCACTCACATACACACTTGCTCTATCCATCTTCTAAGTATTTTCTTCTCCCAATCATTTCTTCTTTTTACTAGTGTGCAAGGTGTGCCTGAGCACAATAACTAGTTCTAAAAGAAGTTGCGGGTCAGTCAACTAAATGACACACAGATGTGATTTCCCAAAAATACATATCATTTATTATACAGCAAGTAGAAAGGGAATAGTATTAAGATATGCACTGCTATCAATTAAAAGAGCCAATTAAGGGGCTAAAACATCCATGGTCTACTGAGTTTGTTTCACTCCAAAAGAAAACACATGCAAACACAGAAATTGGAGGGTTCAACCCAAACATCAAACCATAATAAAAGCAGGGATTTCACAAATAAAAAAACTACAAAAATATTTGTATGCCACCATCTTTGCCGACAGCCCAACACGTTTCACACTGTGTTGTAGAAAAAAAAACCTAGCTAATGCTTCACACCTGGCTGTTTAAATGGGCTTGGCTGGTATGGGTGGAGCTACCAATTAAGACTAGAATGATATAGGGGGAGCTAATGATTAAAATAGCTCCCCCTATCACACTAGTCTCTCCCCTGCCCTAAAATTTTCTTTTCGTCCATTGCTGCTTCATTGCGGAGAATTCGAAATATTGATTTCATTCTGAGGTGCCCAAGCGCCCGTGGGTGGGCGCGCCCGTGGGTGATAGAGAAGAAACGTTCTAGAGATTGATCAGTTCTACTGGAGTTACAGTTCTGAATCACCGGATGATGGTGATGATATTTGTTACAATTATGATTGTGATGAAGATTGTGAAGATAATTAGGTGATGGTGGTGATTAGCGTTGCTTTGGTCAACGAAAATTATGACTAAATATTGTCGTCAGCGAACATTTATCACGTGACGAAAACGAGACGAGACGCAACGTAAATGCTGGTCATGTGACGATGACTATAATCAGAGAATGTCTAATGTAAAAATGTTTAAACAGGCTTTGCTATAATTAAATGTATACACCTTATTCCGGAAGTCACGATGGGCGCGGCCATCCGCGTATTCTCATTTCCTGTTTGTATCTTTCCGCTTTAAAACAGTACTATAAGAGAACGTCTTAAACAAGCTTTGGTACACATTTAAGGCTAATAAAGATGCCCAGCGTCAACTGTGCAGTTAGTGGCTTCCATAACAACTGGAGAAAACGAAATCAGACCCTGTCTTTTGATTGTTTTGACCATGGAAAGAAGAGGTCCGAGTGCATCTAAATGTAAAGCTTTTGAAACAACGCAGCAATCAAATTAGTTAATAGATGCGTCTTTCTAATTGCCATTAGATACAAGGGAAGATTACTAGTGCACTAGTTCTACCAAAGTTCTACCAAAGACCCTCAATGAAAAAGTTGTTACTATTTATTATTACAGCACAATGTGTAATTTGTCACTCATACATTAGCAGTTTATGGCTAATAGCAAGCTTAAGCTTTCAAACAAGGTATATAGGCCTAGCAAATATGCCCTGCAGTGAAATCGTTAGAACATCTTATGTTTTTATGGAAGTTTATTAGACTCTTTATTCAAATGGAAATGCATTTGTCAAATGGCAATTCAATGTGCAAAGTGGCAATGCAATCCGCAATTCAAATGGTAAAGCAGTTGTCAAATGGCAATTCAATGTGCAAATGACAATGCGATACGCAGTTCAGTTTGTATTATTTTGAATGAAAATTTGAATGAACGTTTATTGCATTGCATTTCATATTGACACGGTTTTTTCGACTCTTTATGAAAATGGGAATTCAATGTGCAAATGACAATGCAATCCGCAATTCAAATGGCAAAGCAGTTGTCAAATGGCAATTCAATGTGCAAATGACATGCAATCCGCAATTCAGTTTGTATTATTTTGAATACAAATTTGAATGAACGCTTATTGTATTGCATTTCATATTGCCAAGATTTTTTCGACTCTTTATTCAAATGAAAAGACATTTGTCAAACGGCAATTCAATGTGCAAAGTTGCATTGCAAACCGCAATGCAAATGGAAAAAAGCAGTTGTCAAATGGCAATTCAATATGCAGCTGGTACAGTTGGCCTTCCACACTATGGAAGGCCAACTGTGCCAAAACGTCTGAATTCGCGTTTGAGTACAGACGTAAAAAATGTACGTGTACAGACGTTAATTTTTGACGTCTGTACACGGCCGTTTTTGACGTCTGTACACGTGTAAAATTGGGTGCTACCACTTCATTCGTTTCTGAGGGGAAACCAGATAACGATCATTGGAAGAGAGATGTAGCATTTTCAACAACTGTAGGCTATTTTGTTATACATGTTCTGTCGTCGTTTAACGGCTGTGGATGTTTTTGTTAGGTAGTCTATATGTCTCGCGTAGGCTACAGCATTGCAGTGAGGTACACTGGTTTGAAACCACAGGTAATGATAATTTCACCAATAAATCGTATTTTACCAATAAATCGTTTACTTGTAATCTAATGTCATAATAAATCCTACAACGAAAATGTATTTGTGAGGAATGTTTATGTTAAAGATTGAAAACGGATGCATCATAGACCGCAGTCGAGTCCCGGATATAATACACTTGGAGTGTCGATCAGGTCATCATATATCTCTGTTCACTGGATTAAAGGGCTTGGCAGTAACTTTTTGAGGCACTTGTCCTTTGGACGAGTACATTTACGTTTCACTTGTCAATGCACAAAAGTCACTTGACCCCGATACCTTTAAATAGCCTGAACAAGTGATCGGGCAAAACTACCCTGGCTAACAGAGGTCGCTTTCTCAGGAAAATGAGGAATGAAACAGGCTCGGTTAAAGAAATCCAAT
>CAEFZP010000949.1:0-18037 GCA_903064625.1 Mallotus villosus
TTGTATCTCTCCCTTGCCTCCCTCCCTCCCTCCCTCCCTCCCTCCCTCCCTCCCTCCCTCCCTCCCTCTCCCTCGCCTCCGTCCCTCCCCGCCCCCTCCCTCCCTCCCATTCCCTCGCCTCGATAGAAGGGGACACGCACGGTGCCGCGGGCATTCCTTCACCACTCACCTAGTCCCTCCCTCTCGTATGATTGAGTGTTTGGCAAGAGATTATCTTCCTCATAGTCTTGATTACAGATGCTGAGTTGTGTGACCGTGACATCACTCTGTGAAGTCGCTTGTCGGGGGAGGGGGGCGAAGCAGAGCTGCGCGCACTGCCGCGCGCGCAGAGCCGCGCGCGAGACGGAGTGCGCGCGCGGACCTCGCACGAGCCGCGCGAGCGAGATCCGAGGGCCGTCCGAACGAGCGACGCGCGCGACGTTCGCCGGTACTGCGTGGAAGAACCTACCGTCAGGAACGTTTGGGCAGAGATTTCAATGCAATGTTTCCTCCTCATTTCCCTGTCGAGATTGTTACCGTGAGACACGCCCTCTTATTAACCGAAGCTAACCCAATGTTACTCTACTTGAAAAGGTCAACAGACTGTTGGTGTTCGTTTTTTCATCCGTTCCCCAGAACCCTACCCACCGCTCATTGTCTTCACATCACCTCCCACCTTCCTCCCCTCTCTCCTCTTTCTTGCTCTCTCCCTCTCGTTTTTTCTCTACCTAGCCTATTATCTTTTTCTCTCACCCTCTCCGTTTCTTTGACCTTTCCTTTCTCCCTGAAGGGAGAGGAGGAGAGACACGAAGAAACTGAAGGGGGAGAGGAGGGAGAGACATGCCAGAAAGAGAGCGGGGGAGGCAGGGAGGCCAAGAAGGAGAGAGGAAGAGAGGAGGAGAGAGAGAGAGAGAGAGGAGAGAAGAGGCGAGGAGAGAGAGAGAGAGGAACGTTACTCCTCCTTCCTCTCTTCTTCATCTCTCTCTCCTCTCGTATCTCTCTCTCCTCGGCTCGCTCCTCTCTCTCTCTCCTTCTCTCGTCCTCTCTTCTGTTTCTCGAACGTGCTAGTTACTCCCCTCCCGTCCCGTTCCATCCCCCTCTAACAGCTGAGGAATGAGGGCCAGTATTTCAACTGTGACCACTTCCTCCATCACCCCCCAAACCAACTTGCCACAGCATCACGGGTGAAGTAATAAGATTTACCCTCGCTCGGCTCCCTCCCCGCCTCCCCACTTCACAACAGGTGACTTAAGGGAATCACAGAGGCCCTGGTTGTGAGGAAGGAGAGGTGAGAGACTGAAGAGACCTGCTGCTTGTCAGAGCTGGACAGGGGACCATCTACACTGGATATAGGCCTCATCTGAATCTACTGCAAGTGCCAAACCATCCACCATCAGAGTTATCGTTTCGTCTGACTGTAACCATGGCCCACATCGGGAATTAAGGTAGGTTTTTGTGTTTTTCTTTGTCCAGATAAAGTAATCTTATGACAATGTTTTTGGAGAGACTCTTTCATTGATGGTAATAGATTAAATGATAACTATATTCAACTACTGCTATTACAGTTGTTTTTTCGTTGTAAACTATTGGCTGTTTTTGCTAAACTGACACGCTAACACAAAACCGTACACCAAAACCAGCCAAACGTTACAACTAAACAAACAATTATTGAAAAATGTTTCAAACTCTTTGAAAACATGTGGTGTTTGCGTAATACAGTGCACACAAACTACCATAACCCTAATCCTAACCCTTTTCTGTGAAGCAAACAGCAGTTTACCATAAGTATAGGAAGGGACAGAGAGTGGGGGTGGAGGACCAGAGGTCCTTGGTAATTGCATTGCCACACCACACCAGTAGAGGGTGCTATGCTATGTCAATAGCAGATGTCTGCATCAATAAATAAACCAGTGTAGAAGAACTATAACCAAATGGGTCGGTCGTCACTCAGAGTTGTCTTGCATATTGATGCTATATAATAGTGCATAATTACACTATAAACTAGAGAGCATACAATTTCTGTGGAAATTGTGAGGGTGTGCTGCTTGTCGTCCCTTTAAGTTTTCCCTTCTAGTGAAATGTTTCAAGCATGTTAGCCTACTCACAGTCATTGCATAATAATTCATTAAGAACACCCTTGGAAGAAGTACTGTAACAACGTTATGACTGGAAATATTTCAGATGGAATCGCGCCGATTCAAACAGTAGCTCTATGTCTGCTATACTTAAATGCCCCCAAAACGTAAATAGGCTTGACATTTATTTAGGTTGAAAATCGACTCATGCATAAAAAGCTCAATAGCGATCATTGTCAGTAAACAACACAATGCGATATAGCCCTTTGTGGAGAAGCTGGCCCCGGTAAATTGTATACTACAGTGTTCGTCTTGGAGGTGATCGTTGGTTGAATTTGATTGTAGCTAACGTTCCGTTGTACGGTTTAGGCTGAAATTAAATATTGTTTTCTTGAACAGATGACACGTTTAGGCTGTGTCAATGAAGTTCGGTGTAGTAGTACAGACAGTTTCACCTATTGACATACATTTGATTAAGGGAGTGCCGAACATGTTCTGTCGCCGTGATTCCTACTGTAAACAGCTGATGTTTTGTTAGCTACACAGTGTCTCGCGTAGTCTACAGGTGCATTATACTGGTTTGGGAATCACAGGTAATGATGTATTTCAACAACAAATCGTTTACTTGTAGTCTGAATGTCATAATAATCGTACAACGAAATGTATTTGTGAGTAATGTTTATTGTAACGATTGAAAACAGATCGATGCAGCTAGGACCGCTGTAGTATGTGTTGCCCGGCCACATAGCCTATGTATCTGATGCTTATGCTTCAGTGAATAAAAAAGCACCAATTTCAAAAACGACAAATTTGGGAGGTGGTCTAGACTACGTTCCGAAGTCGTAGTATGTTTCCTCAATAATATTAACTACTTACTACCGAGGAGTGATGTTTCATAGCCGGGAAAATATCAAGACAACTGGAACGATCGACCGATGCGTTAGCGAGGGTTGATACGGCGCAAAGTCCGAGGTTTTTTTAGTTCCCAGGCATCGACCTGAACGTTCGATGTTCGTACTGTCTTGTATTCTAATTATTGGCCATGGCCTGTGTTTATATCTCTTTTCATTTGTCACTTGTTAGTCTACTTTGTAGCTTATCTAGGCTAAGCTCTTCTCAAGTCTTCGTCAACGGGTGTGGTTGTCAGGATGCTTTTTCTTACGCACCAATTACTTTTGAATATAAATACCTCCCTTCCCTCACCTCCCCCCTTCACTGCTCCCTCTTTCTTTCCTTTCCTGGGATCTCTACATTACGCGTTTTCTGCTAAAAATGGCTATTAATCCAACACAAATAACGATTTCTTTAGAAAGGTTTAACAATTGTCTTCGTCGCATGTTGATGTCTACAGTATCGTCCCTGTGGAATAAAAATCTCCAGTTGGACCAGCTCTTCGTTTATTATGGTCCTCGTTATCGATACTGTCGTATTTTTTCCGGGGAAGATGACGTTCAGAGGATCGGTTATGCGAGTCAATACCATCTACTATATTCGTTACTTAGTTAGAGCACGACTTGTGATCAATGTGGACTACGGGGTTTTTGGTGGCATGAACTACCCATTGCCAATCAGAAGGCTCGTACTGTCGTTGCCATATACATAATAGCTTATATTGTACATTACTGCTTAACATTGTTCGTGTTCATAAGTATGCAGAAAGGCTACCATTAGTGAAGGTAGTGTTTTGTCTATCACAGTATGTTCGTTATTTACAGACTCCTGGGGCTCTGTTGTCTTTGTTGTCGTGTCTTCTGCAGCTGCCTGCCTTCGCAGATCCTTTAAATGCTACTAGTTAGGGGCCAGTATCTATTGCGTCGCCTTCCCACTCTAGAGAGTTAACTAACTGCTAAACTAATGTTGTGGGCTTAGAGTGGGTAGTCACGCGGTATGTCTCCGTGAACGTCTAGTAGCGTCAGGTGAGTGCTTGTGCTAGCACGTTGTTAGCCAGGTTTAAATCAAAAGAACAGCAACTCAAAAGGCTATACCAACTTTGGTTGGATGGTGTTGACGTCTTGGTTTTCTTCTAATAGTCTCAACATAATTAGAACGGAATGCCCGTATGGGGCGGCAGCGATCCCATCTCTTGCGTGCAAACATCTTTCTATTGCACGTCGTTATCTACTGCGTCGTACTACATGTGCGCGACGCTGTTGACGTAGGCTATTATAAAACTGAGTAGTCTACTACCCTTTGCCGGACAAAATCAAAACGTTATTGCCACAAAAACTTTGTATGGTACGAAACTGTGCAACGTAACGTACAAAAAGTATAGCATAATAACTCCCCGCTAGCAAGACAAAACTTTTGACACCGTAGTTGTCTATTTCATCCAAATAGTGACCCGAGGATTTAGGGGGGGCTAAATAAATAATAATAAATACACCCAATGACTAGGAAGTCATTACAGTTATAATATTCTATGAAAAATACCTTTGTTCATTTAGTTGGTTCTGTACCTACATATCTACATTATACCCATGAACAGTATTTGAACAGTGTTGTAAACAATTCCTTTTGCTTCCAAATAGTCCAACTTTGGAGATCGTTCTTCTGGGACACGGGCGCCTGGAAGAGTTCTACAGGAACACACATCCTGGGGAGACCTGATGAGCCTTCGCGACATAAACTCAAACTCTCCCAAACTCTGTGACTACAAAGTGTCAGAACAGAGTGGGGAGGTGGCTGGAGGAACAAGATCGATTCATCGACCTGCCAGGGATGTGGGGATGCGTTAGTTGTCAGAACAGGAAGTAGAGGGTGTTAAATCTGAGTTAGCCGGTGTGTAGAGTTGTCCCTCCAGGACTTATTACCGCAGGTAAACGGAGTTTTAAACATTCAGGTTCTGATTCATTCCGGTTCCTGCTTGTGTTTATCAGTCTGAAGGCCATAATCACATTCAGGATACAGGACAGTGTAGGTGGATCCAGGACGTACACTTGGTGGAGCACAGTCGTGCAGGCATTTACAAACCTCAAAATTACCGTAAATGCGCTCACAAACTATTACGCTGTCTTTTTTCCAGTCGGGGCCGAATCATGGTGTTACAAATCTCGAGGAAAGGAACAGCACGATAGTATATTCTAGGAATGAGATCAGTCCAGAGACCTATTAACAGCTGTGGGGCAAGATAATCATGTACTTGATAACGAAGCCATGAGGTGACATCCACTCCAGGTCCTACCACTATTCTGAAGAGATAGAGAGCATTTGGTTGCAGGGGATTCGTGAAGAGCAACTACAAACCACAAGAGAAAAATCAATTGGAAAATATCTTGAGAGGCAGTATCAGGTCTTGGCTGTTGTAGTGGAGCTTTTACAAGCGGGGCAGAACAAAAACAACAGCAAGGCAGCAATAGTGGCTATTGATAGTGAGCTATAGGAGGAGCAGCGGGGGTTGTGGTACAGGAGCAGTAAAACCCGATCTCCTTAACAAGAGCTGTATGCAGGATTAGGCAGGGGGGTCTGTAGTAGCAGAGCGGTAACAGGTGGGGTTGTTAGCAGGAGCTTTAAGGCTGTTCTGAATGCTTTAGAACCAGTGGCTGTAGTAAACTACAACCATAGTTTGTTAGCTGATAGGAAGTGGGCAGTAGCTTTGTATCAACGAGTACGCGAAGACGCGTTTCAGATAAGTAGCAGGTGAGAACTGTAGCGCGGTAGCTTAAAGGTCAGGAGTTGTTTAGATGGGTGGTTTAACAAGTAGTATATCATACCTGGTTTTCCAAAAAAAATTAATTATACCAAAGAGTGGTCGCAACGGAGTTGTAGCAGGCGTATCAGTAACTGGGTTTACAGACGCTGTAGCAGAAGTAGCAGGGGAGATCTCTTAAATGCACGAGTAGCAGAGGAACTGTAGCAGAGCCATAGGCTGAGGATTATCAGAACTGGTTTCAACACGCTAGGAGCGCTGTGGCGAAGCAGAAGGGTCTTGACCTAGCCGGAGCGTAGGAGGATTAACATACATTGAATGTAGCGGAGCTGTAGGAACAATAATGTATCAAAAGAAAAACTGTTTTTAAAAAAAAAAGGCAAGTTAGCAAAGGTTGTACCATGATTGGAGGAGCCCAATTGTAGCGTCAGTAGGAGCGCTACAGTTGTCTCTTTATATTGTAAAGAGGACCTGGCATGATAGATCAACAACCTCTAGAGATGCTCACGGTCATGTTAAACTATTATGTTAAACTAATTAAGTTAAACTATTAAGTCTAAACTATTAATTTAACTACAACTAAAAAGAATACAAAACCTTCACTTCTACATGTGTTTTGTTTTCTTAATTGTAAACCTGTTTTTAAAGAGAAAAAAATAAATCATCCTCTCTGTTTACTGTCTTCGGTTTAGGCAACTTTTAACAACTACTTCTTTAAAAAAAATAAATTAAAAAAAAACATCATTTTGTCAATCGTTTTTTTTTTGTTTTCCAATGTTCAGTCATGCAGTGCACGGAAGCCTTGTAATTTATCTAACATCACGATGGGAACTATTGCGTGATGCGATGACTTGTGCCTTTTATCTCAATTTACCGTAGTCCCTCATGTTAATATTTACTCAAACTTGTTACTTTCAACAATACTGTATTACACCTCTTTTCATTCTCTATTAATACTTCATTACAGAATGTTAACCGGTACCAAATGAAAATAGCGGAAACCATCTAGTACGAGACGTTTCCCAAAGACATTAAAAAGGGCGTGTGAAGATTTCTTTTCCACTGTTTACCTCTTTTTTATATATTTCACAGTTATTACCTCTTCTAGTCTTACTATGTTTTTTTTTTGGTTATGCAATCCACCTACCGCATTAGGCAAATGTATGTGGGGTATTTGTGTAAACGAACTTGGCAATAAACCGCGATTCTCATTCTGAGTAGTTTGTGTGCCGCTCTTCACATTCCATGATAAAAAGAAAAAATAAAAAAGTCGCCTCTTCCGGCAACATGGTGAAACATGCACCCTCACAAGGCACAACTACATTTTTTATATTTTTTAACACAACCCCGATTATGCATACCTCAAATTTCACTGCACACCCGGAATCTTAGATACTAATCCATACAGTCTTGTGCGTGGGTGGACAATACCTGCATAATGCTCTAGCTCAGACTTAGCAAGCATTGACATTCCTGTCGGCCACTGTAGACAGAGATTATGGACGTAAACCACCCCTATGACCGGCTACCTACTTTAGCATGACATAATTGTAAAAAGCACTGTAAAGTACTAGAAGCTTAATACAATAAACAAACACAAAGCACAACAGAAGAGACTATGTTCTGAATATGTGATCAGAAAAGGGGCGGGTACTCCCATGTTTCTCCAACAACCAAAGTTAGTCTGGTCGCCAGTTCGTTAGGGTAACATCTAAGCGTGCGGGGACGGTCTCCAGAAATGTTCGTTTCCATTGGAAAGTTGAGGTAGTCCCAGGTTCCAGGTATCTATCTCGTTATTCGTGTTTGTAGTACTGTCACATGAGGGAAACCAGAGGAGGAGGGAGGTATGGAGGGAGGGTCGGGCTGTATGATGTTCGGTCCTAGAGGTCGTTAGTTATCCCTGTAGATTATTTCTTTTCTGGTCTTTCTTTCGTTTCTGTCTTTACGTGACGGGCGGGATTTTCCCTTTCTGTCGTTCCTTATATACTTCTCTCTTCTGTTCTCGCGCTCCCTCCCCTCTACTTTACGTCCCCAACTTGACTGTCCCCCCTCCCCCTCTCGAATTTCCTCTCCTCCCTTCTGTCCTCCTCGCCCCCCGCTCATGAAGAAAGCCAAATATATAGAGATCATAGGCCCAACGTAGATATCAGAGACACAGAGCGAGCGTTTTGGACTGGCTGTGTGATGTACAGGAGAATTCTCTTCTCCCTGTACGCGTGTTCAGGTGATAGTTCCTCTCTGCTGGAAGAGTGTTCAGGCGTATAGTTCCTCTCTCCGATGGAGCGTGTTTTCAGGTGTGGATCTTATTCCGGTAAACAACAAGCCGTCTCCAGCAGGATCTGCTCCACCAGGTGGAGGAGCTACAGTCTGAGGGGACAGAACATGAACACACCAACACTGCTCTGAGATCCAAGGTTATCTTCACTAGCAAAATTTCCTGTTTCTCTACATTTACATAATCTTTCACCATTGCTGTTTAAAGACACCACCTCACCCGTCCATTCTGGATCTAGGATCAGCGTTCCTTCCTTCACCATCCTCTTCTCTGTGTTTACACGTCACGGTCGGAACCCAGATCAATTGATTCATAAAGCCTGCCTCTTCCAGTCCCAAAGGCAGTGATTCTGGGAGCTGCAGCAAAGATTTTCTGGGAGATGCAGTCCAGATAACAGTTTGTCGCCTCCTACGTTCTCAAACGCCACCCGACGGTTAGGTTCTTTGTCCTACCAGCGACTATACCAGAATCCACAGACCTGAGTCAAACACCTGGTACGTTCTGTTCCTGATCATTCGATATAAATATAAACTCTGAGTGTGATTCAAGATGCCTTTGCTGGGGTTTGTTTGACTGTGGGTTCAAATTCAAACTTTGATCATGTTGTGTATTCCAACACCCTGGTTTGAATGCAGTACCGTACCCACCCCTTGAACCTGACCTTCAAATATACCTGAAGATGTGACTTACAGACACTGAATATCCGATAAACCAGTGTGATTCAGAACAACGTGAACGAATTCAGTTCCTGAGTGTGAGTTCCAATACCAGAGTGGTCAGGTATACATCCCTGCACGATTCGTCTACGTCCGAGTATGATTAAACTACCGTGCGTGTGTCCTGGTCCTCTGGCAGTGAACAGGAGCAGCGCTGTGGAGTAGCACAACATGGAGCGCTACAGCACCCAGTGGAGACGGAGGCCAGGTGGAGAGGTGGCTTCGAGACGCCAGGCTACTGGATGCTGCTCGTAGCCGTGGGCGACGGCCGGTATGGACTGTGTCTGCGATGACGCTGGGGCTTGTTCAGAGCGTGTTTCACAGTGACGGACGCGCGCTCTGATATGGTTCCTGCACAGTGCCTGATCAGGAACACCGCGGGAGCAGCCCCTGACTGCGTGCTGGTTGGTTGGTTGGCTAGCTAGATGACTTGCTTGCTGGTTGGTTTGGTTGGCTAGCTAGATGACTGGTAACTGTTGTGGTGTCGCTAGCTATGATGACGTTGCTGGCTGGTTGGCTGTTGGCTAGCTAGATGACGTTGCTGGCTGCGTGGTTTTGGCTAGACTAGATGCTTGCTTGCTGGCTGTTGGTTGGCTAGCTAGATGACTTGCTGACTTTGACTGGTGGTGGCGTAGCTAGATGACTTGCTGGCTGGTTGCGGTCTGCTAGCTCGATGCAACTTTTTCTGTAACATAGTGAGTAGAGGGGGAAGAAATTTAAGAAGAGTGGAGGAAGTATTGCAAAGGTGAAAAAGTAGGGAAACACAATAGGATGACAGAAAAAACGGCAACAACCGATAAAACAGGAAAGGGAAGAAAACAAAAGCACTAAATAAAAAGGTCAGAGAAGGAAAGAGAACTGGAGAAAGATAGAAGGGGTGACAGAGTATAGGGAAAAGGAATGGCAAGGGAGAGAATGAACTTCAGGTTGGCTAAACTATCCCCAAAAATGGTTCCACGTTTCTGAACTACCCCCAGTGTGTGAACCCTTTGGATGAAATCAATCACTGTTTCTACCTTCAGGCAAGTTTCCCAAAGCACAATACACATTTCATTTTGTTTGAATCTGTGGGTAAAAAAACATTGGTTTCTCAATAAAAAAAGTTACAAACAAAGTTTCCATCATTGACTGGTATATTATTTTCTGCCATGTCTGTTGAGCGAGGAGATGATAAGACGCAGCAACCACAATCTTTAGTATTTTATTATTATCTTTACAGGGAATATAGTTAAAATGAGTGGTTTATGACTTCTGGTGTTGGTACTTAAATGATCCATGAGTTTTATTATAGGACAGCATAGACATCACGGAAAAGTTATGACTTTATTCAAGGTCATAGCATATTAGACTAATCAAATGCAAAACGTGTTTTCCATTCGGAATCTTTTTCTGAAATTTGCATGTTTATCGAAAAATCGTATAACTATAACTGAAATAATTATAACGTATTGTGGCAAAATTAATTTTTAAAATTAGAAAATATATATATTTTTAGGGTGATCCTTTCTAATCAGCCTTTGGCTTTCAATCCAGCTCTCAGTGTAACTTACGAACCACCGCCTCAAGCAGTCCATGACCGCGCCCCCAACCTTGGCAGGGTACCAATCGCGAGCTCCCCTGCCACCCAGTGGCCTATTTGACGTCCTCCCACAGTCGCTGCGGGGGGCTGGGGGGGGTTGTTGGGTGTTGAGTGGGGTGGTTTTGTGGGGGATGTGTGTTTTGTGTTGGGGTGTGTGGGGTGTGGGGGGTGTTGGTGGTGGGGGGGGGGGTGTTTTGTGGGGGTCGGTGGCGGTGCGTTGGCGTAGCCTAGTTGGTTGTGTCTATGGTGGTTCGGGGTAAGTCTGGGGGTTACCAGCAGGATTCAATCTATTCCGCCCGTCTCCCCACGTCTCATCGCTCATCCTCTTCCTCTGCAAGCACATCCTCGTACACCTTGTGTGTTGTAGTGTTTCTCCTCCGTTCCAACTGCACCATCTCATCCACCTGTCTCCCAACAGCTCGGCCACCTGCGTGGGTCTTCTCCTCGAGTGTTTGTCCAGAACGCAACGGTACCCCGCGGCCGCCTCGCAACATCCTGACTCACTTCCTCGAGGTGCAGTGCTTTCTTCTTATATTAAATCATTCCCTCGTCCTCCACAGCCAAAGTAAGGAATGAGGGGGACTAAAAGAAGAGAGGAACCAAGACCACGGAAAGACGCACAGCCGTTGTCTCTCAGGTTCACGATCCACATCCGTGTTACAGCCATCCCGTCCAGGTGTGCTTTTCCCTGCTTTCGTAACCTAATTGGAGTGATAGAATTTGTAATCAAAGATGTTATAGGAAGGATATGGGAGGTATAGACGCAAAAATAAGGTAATTATATGTACGTCAAAGAGAATCAGCTTTTTCTCTATATTAGCTCCAGATATTTAGTCATGACTTTTTTTTCGAAATCACACTTTTTTTGATTAAATTCCTTAGTTTTTCAGGAGCATCAGGTTTTCATGTTTAATTTTTCCACCGGGAAGTTCTTTTTAATGGTCTATCAGCTATTTTGGGTATCTTTCCAGATGTTATCAACGGGTCCTTGATTTTTATTAATTGTGATTATCACTATAACCATATAAATCCCAATCACAATCCCTCCTACTGTCTCCTGTATTGCCACTTTGTGTGGCGTTCTTTATCTTCTTCTTGTCCGTGAACCTGCTTCTTTTACTTTGCTTCTGTCAGACTGAGGAACCAAGCAGAACCATGAGGACCAGGTAGGACAGAACACAGGCACCTCCTCTCCCACTCCACCTCCAGCTTAGGCCCCCGCATACATCGTCGTGTCGAAGACTCCTCCACTGGGTGTCAATCATTTACGGCTTTCGGTTGTGTCGTTTGTAGACAGGTTGCTTGTTGAAACCAACGGATCGTCCAGCCGGATGGAGAGCTATGCGCGAGGAAGGTGCCGGGTCCCAGGTCTTCCCCAGGATGGTGTTTTTCCTGTTGAACCTCTTCCCCGCTAACAAGAGTCTACCCGTCTTCCCGAAAACTACCAGCTAACCATCCTCAGATCGTAGCATGGTGCCGACTGGATTCTGTGGATGAACCTTTTCAAAAAACAATTGTTTAGTGTACAGCTATACATTAAATAATAAAGTTATAGAAACATATCAAGGTATTGAGAGAGCTGAGGACTAGAAGAGGGAGAGCCAGAGCGGTTTGTATGATTTTAATGTAAGCAAAATGTAAGTATTTAATGTTTAAATATAATTTGTTTCCGTTTTTTGATGTGCCCTCTGATTACACTGCCCCCCCGCTTGGCCCCCCCAGTGAAATTTGTTTAGAACCGCCACTGGGTGTTGCTATGGTTCCGGTACGGATCTGACACTGGCACTGTGTTTTATCTGGGAGTGTTCTGGCGAGCAGCGACGCGTAAACGACAATTCATAAAACGGAGTTGACTTTTTAACACTAAGATGATTATCATGTTTGGATCATGTTACTAAGTTAAAGAAAGTTATTCCAGGTTGCTAGATTTGTGTGAGAATGAAACGGTTCATGCACAAATGAAGCCCAGCGCAAGTTCAGTCAGGCAAGACCGATCCCTGCGCACGGGTTAATCGTAGTGTACACTACCCCCCGCTAAGATCGCCTTTCTTCCCCTTCGTCCCTGGTAGGGCGGTCACTGGGGGTCAGGTCGATTAGCGATCTCTGGGGGTCAGGGTGATTAGCGCTCCCGCTAAACAATCAATTGCATCATATGATCCATGCCTTTAAATATGATTCTCTCCCTGTGTAGTTTGTCCATGCTATCAGGTGCGCGACCCTCCACCTCCCCGTCGCCACCCGGTTCCTGTATGAGTCTTCGGCTTGTCTGGTCGTCGGCTGCCGCCACCGCCACCGGTGTCTGGACTCCGTGAGGGGATTCTTCTTCGGGCGTTGGGGCAGCGCCCGTTTGATTTATATAATTCCCCGTGGGGTCCAAGCTCCAAACACTGTAGTACATTTATTATTATGTAATAATATATTCAATCTTCCCAGGACTCTCCTGATTGAAATTCGTATCATCTTCGGATGGGCTCATTTATATCTCTTTAATAATACGTTTACAAATTGACAGAGTTCGCAAGCCTCACGCATTGACCGTGAGACACGCATTTCAACCAGTTCACACGAGAAGGTAACACCAACCAAGTTTGTCCTGCTAACATTTAAGTTAGTAGCCCTCCCTAACGCATGTGACATAACTCCAAACTTTTGATAAAACTTGAGGAACCTGTTTACAAAGTTTTAAAAGCATATCCGTATGGGGTCTAAAACAAATTATTGATTTACCTTCAACGCACGGTATGCCCATATTTCCCCTTGACACTCGTAGCATGATCTTTCTCGTCGGGTGAGGTTAAGTTTCGATTCCTTTCATCACGGTTTCCTAATGACCGTGGTAAAGTTGGTTGGAAGTTCGATATTCAACAGACATTCGAACGCCCGGTATTGTGTCAATGTAGCCTGGGTTTAGCGACGCTACGACCGGCCACTTAGTTTGTGTTTGGCTGCCTAAACAACGCGTATGTTTAGGGACCATCAACAAATTACACTTTTTTTTAAAACTTCAATAGCTTTTTCATCATGTGACCCATCATCCTAAAACCTCTTTCAGAGTGTTCACTGACTACGTATACATGTTGCACAGCCTTTAGTTTTTTCAGTTTTACCTCACACTTTTTTCAATGAATTTTTCAGTATTTCAAACTTCAATAGCTTTTTCATCATGTGACCTATCATCCTAAAATCTCTTTCAGAGTGTTCACTGACTACGTATACATGTTGCACAGCCTTTAGTTTTTTCAGTTTTACCTCACACTTTTTTCAATGAATTTTTCAGTATTTCAAACTTCAATAGCTTTTTCATCATGTGACCTATCATCCTAAAATCTCTTTCAGAGTGTTCACTGACTACGTATACATGTTGCACAGCCTTTAGTTTTTTCAGTTTTTACCTCACACTTTTTTCAATGAATTTTTCAGTATTTCAAACTTCAATAGCTTTTTCATCATGTGACCTATCATCCTAAAATCTCTTTCAGAGTGTTCACTGACTACGTATACATGTTGCACAGCCTTTAGTTTTTTCAGTTTTACCTCACACTTTTTTCAATGAATTTTTCAGTATTTCAAACTTCAATAGCTTTTTCATCATGTGACCTATCATCCTAAAATCCATTTCAGAGTGTTCACTGACTACGTATACATGTTGCACAGCCTTTAGTTTTTTCAGTTTTACCTCACACTTTTTTCAATGAATTTTTCAGTATTTCAAACTTCAATAGCTTTTTCATCATGTGACCTATCATCCTAAAATCCTTTCAGAGTGTTCACTGACTACGTATACATGTTGCACAGCCTTTAGTTTTTTCAGTTTTACCTCACACTTTTTTCAATGAATTTTTCAGTATTTCAAACTTCAATAGCTTTTTCATCATGTGACCTATCATCCTAAAATCTCTTTCAGAGTGTTCACTGACTACGTATACATGTTGCACAGCCTTTAGTTTTTTCAGTTTTACCTCACACTTTTTCAATGAATTTTTCAGTATTTCAAACTTCAATAGCTTTTTCATCATGTGACCTATCATCCTAAAATCTCTTTCAGAGTGTTCACTGACTACGTATACATGTTGCACAGCCTTTAGTTTTTTCAGTTTTACCTCACACTTTTTTCAATGAATTTTTCAGTATTTCAAACTTCAATAGCTTTTTCGTCATGTGACCTATCATCCTAAAATCCATTTCAGAGTGTTCACTGACTACGTATACATGTTGCACAGCCTTTAGTTTTTTCAGTTTTACCTCACACTTTTTTCAATGAATTTTTCAGTATTTCAAACTTCAATAGCTTTTTCATCATGTGACCTATCATCCTAAAATCCATTTCAGAGTGTTCACTGACTACGTATACATGTTGCACAGCCTTTAGTTTTTTCAGTTTTACCTCACACTTTTTTCAATGAATTTTTCAGTATTTCAAACTTCAATAGCTTTTTCATCATGTGACCTATCATCCTAAAATCCTTTCAGAGTGTTCACTGACTACGTATACATGTTGCACAGCCTTTAGTTTTTTCAGTTTTACCTCACACTTTTTCAATGAATTTTTCAGTATTTCAAACTTCAATAGCTTTTTCATCATGTGACCTATCATCCTAAAATCTCTTTCAGAGTGTTCACTGACTACGTATACATGTTGCACAGCCTTTAGTTTTTTCAGTTTTACCTCACACTTTTTTCAATGAATTTTTCAGTATTTCAAACTTCAATAGCTTTTTCATCATGTGACCTATCATCCTAAAATCTCTTTCAGAGTGTTCACTGACTACGTATACATGTTGCACAGCCTTTAGTTTTTTCAGTTTTACCTCACACTTTTTTCAATGAATTTTTCAGTATTTCAAACTTCAATAGCTTTTTCATCATGTGACCTATCATCCTAAAATCTCTTTCAGAGTGTTCACTGACTACGTATACATGTTGCACAGCCTTTAGTTTTTTCAGTTTTACCTCACACTTTTTTCAATGAATTTTTCAGTATTTCAAACTTCAATAGCTTTTTCATCATGTGACCTATCATCCTAAAATCTCTTTCAGAGTGTTCACTGACTACGTATACATGTTGCACAGCCTTTAGTTTTTTCAGTTTTACCTCACACTTTTTTCTATGAATTTATTAGTGATTTTAAAACTTAACATATCGCCGTCTCAGTCTCCTCCCTCTCTTTCTCTGCCTTTCTGTCCCTCCATTTCTTTATCTTTCATTCCATCACCACTCCTTTTTTCTTCTCTCTCTTATCTGTTTGTGTTCTTTTGTTGTTTTGAATGTACAGTTGTTTTCCGGGTTCAGGGTTCCAGGTGAATTAAGTTATTCCTGTTTCTCTGAATTTTTTGCGTATTTGTCTCTTTGTTTCATCTCAACCTAAAACCACTGCAGCAGCACTCCTCCACCCCCTCCTCCACCCTCCTTCTCTGCTCCACCCTGTCCTGCTGCCCCTCCTCCACCCTCCTCCATCACTGAGGAAAAATTGTTCAACTTTGGTCGATTTCGATTCCTTCATAAATGTTTCATAAAGGTTTCATAAATGCTAAAAATTCATACAAATGAGAGAAACACACGTGTGTGTGTGGAGAGAGGGAAATATTGAGGAGATAAATGTAGGCCTGTGTTTAAGACAGGATGAACATACTCTATGTTGAAAGACAAACAAATATTTCCAATTATTATTATCAAATCATTTATTAATTTCTTAGATGGGTATAAGTATATGTGGACATTTCCTGAAGTACCTCAAATACAATCAGCTGGTACTGTGTATCATTTTACTAACTCATAAAGCAAACATATAAAATCATGAATAAATCGTTAGGAATAGGAATACAGCGTTGGGATCACAGCGTGAGGATCACATTATGCATAATCTATTTGTAATTTTCAAATGTAGAAACATTGCCTTTCGTGACAAGTGCAAACATTTAATTTCACTAAAGCATTATAGCATTTAGGATATAAAAACGTGCTACAAAAATAGTGCACATATTTAAAAAATAAAATTGGGTTAAGACATCATACAGTGTTTAATCACAGATGTTCTTAACAAGCATTTTAACCCATGTTCAAAACAGGACATTGCTTAATGCTGACCACAATGAAGATGTTTCTTTAGTTGGTTCTTTCTCTTTCTTTCTTTTTCCCCTCTCTATAGCTCTCTACAGCTACTGATATACCACCACCTATAGCAGTAACTCCCCCTGCTACAACCATCCCAACGACAACTGCAGCTTCTACAGGGGCTGCAATGAGACCCAAACCTGCCCCTGCAACCACTGCACCAACTCCTGAAAGTCCTACCAATGTCCGTTTGACTATCATTTTACGATCATCTTCCTCTGCACTTCCTTGTACATGTCGTTGGTGTAGTGGTCTCCATTCTCTCTCACCATCTCCTCTATCTTCTTAAGCAGCTCTCTGACCTGAGTGTCACCCTGTTCTATGTTGTTGAAGACATGATATCTGTCTCCACACCTGTT
The DNA here is from genome assembly GCA_903064625.1 of Mallotus villosus. Taxonomy (NCBI): domain Eukaryota; kingdom Metazoa; phylum Chordata; class Actinopteri; order Osmeriformes; family Salangidae; genus Mallotus; species Mallotus villosus. Next base: position 16,742 of record CAEFZP010000949.1, read on the forward strand.
GACTAGTCCCATAAGATCCTCACTCTTCTCCATATAGTCTTCTACACTTTGGAGCCCCTAGCCCATCACCATGAGTGAATAGTACGATAGTAAACCCTGCTGCTTCCTGGCCAAAGTTGTCCTCGATCCATTTCAACTGCATTTCTCTCCTCTGGTGTGAACCTGCTGGCCAGACTGATCACCAGCAGGAACACATGGGGCCCTGGGACAGACAGGTCAACACACTTTGCTATGGCATCTTTCTCTGCTTGACCAGTATTTCTCAACACGGATTGGCCTTTCAGGACACACCTCCCCGATCCCCGGAGTGTCGATCACATCGACGGTCCTCCCAGCCACCTCCCCGCTCTGCTTCTGACACTCTGCAGTCACAGACACAGGCACGCCTCTGCCTTGAAAGCCCCAGGTCTCCCCAGGATGGTGTTTCCTGTGGAACTCTTCCCTACTCCTATCTTCCCCACCAAAACGATCCTCAGGTGTGAATGATTATCATATCTGTTGGACCATGCAATATACAATATTACAACACTGTATACAAACAACGTTTCAGATGTATATTGAGTATCATTTTTCAGATGTATGTTGGAAGAAATGACTGTGAGGGATATGTCCGTCGTGTCCTCCTATTACCACCTAGGTGATCTGCACCACTTAGGTGCAGATCACTAAAGGAATCTGCATGGGAATTGATACTTAATTAAGTTGCAATGGCACTTGTTAACTAAGGATTTGTTTTCATTGCCTCGGTCTATTGTACTTTCTACTCAGCTTCCATAATTTTATTTTTATCTTTCTTGAAACTGGAAGAATGTAATACAATAAAAAATAAAGAAACACATTTCAGAAAGCATTAAAAAAAATAACTTACCACATGAAGACAAGTAATCATTGGCAGCAGTGGCAAATCATCAGCTATGAACACACACATGTAATCAGTGTTACAGCTACAATTGTAGATCTTGTCTAACTTTTATTTGAAACAACCATAGATCTGGAAGTTAAAGAACATAAAATGCTGAAGTATTGAAGTTGTGAATATTCCTAGTTCCTGATCACAAACATAATCAAATGTGACTGGACCTCACTGCATTGAATTACCTGTGCAATTTGACAACAAATCATGACCTAATTCTTACCATCAATGGAGGGAACGTCCATGATACAGTCAGCACAGTGAGGTGGCTACTTGTTTAATCAGAACTGGCTCTTGTCTTGGATGATCAGTGTCGATTCCAGGAAATCACGTGAGAAAAGGAGGAAGTACTAAGGAGGGACTGTGTTCCTCATTCTTGATTG
>CAEFZP010000950.1:0-20000 GCA_903064625.1 Mallotus villosus
AGAAGAAAGAACGAAAGAGAAAGAGAGACACACGAAGAAGACAGCAAGCAAGAAAGAAAAGCAGCAGAAGAAAGAAGAAAGAAGAAAAAGACAGCGGAAAGCGACACATCCACACCTCCATCCATCACCCACATCACACACAACTCACCACACACACACACACACACACACACCACACACAACACCACCACACACACACCACACACACACACACACACACACAAACACACACACACCACAGAAGGATGCACATACATGCATATGAATGTAAACAAGTCCATGCACAACGCACACACACAACTTAAGCTGTTCAGGGTCTCAACCCTCCTTTGCCTTTCGGCATGGTGCATCTCCTCAGTGAACCAGTCAGATGGAATCACACACACACACACAATAAACACAGATACACAGCGCCACACATGCACAGCACACAGACATGACCACCATGAGCACACATGCACGACACACATGCACACAAACACGCGGCGCACACAAACAAACACCACGCACACAAACACCACACACAACACAACACACAACACACACACACACACACACACAAACACACGAAACAACACACAAGCGCACGCCCACAGACACAGATTACATCTCTCTCACAACTGTTTAGTTCCCTCTCCTCATACTCCTCTCATCTGGTATCCTTGATATGTCTCTCTCATCCCACCCTCCCAACTCACCTACACTCCACGAGCTTTAGCGTTATCATATTAATAAAGCATTACTACCATATCCAAAAACAAATTCTTATACCTCTACCAACTCTATGAAAATAGAACTTTTATCATAATACTAATAATCATACCCGTCTCAAACATTAATCCCCCTCATATCATAAAATAAGTAACTCTCTCATCCCCTCATCCCGCTCCTCCAGTCATCCCCTCTCCTCCCTGCATCTCGCCTGCCCTCAGCCCTCTCGTCCTGCCATCATCCTCTGCTCTCCCTCAGCCACCCTAATCCTCCACATGCATCTCTCTCCCCTATCGCTCTCCCTCACTTGGCTCCAGTATAGGGAGAGAGTGAGAGTTAGAGAGATAGCGTCCTCTCTCTCGTCATGTGACATGACAGCATCAGGAGAACACCACTATCTGCCTGTATGCCGGTCTCGCTTTCTGTCTGACGGTCTGCACTCTCTGTCTGCCGCCGTGCATCTCTCGTCTGCCGGTCTTCTCTCTCTCTGTCTGCCGCGTCTCTCTCTACTGTCTGCCTGTCTCTCTCTGTCTGCTGTCTCGCTTTCTGTCGGACCTGTTTCTCTCTCTGCCTGTCTGCTGTCTCTCTCTCTCTCTGTCTGTCTGTCCTGCCGGTCTCTCTCTGTCATCGCCTCTCTCTACTCTCTGTCTGCTGTCTACTCTCTCTGTCTGTCTGTCTGCCGTCTCTCTCTGTCTGCCTATCTCTCTCTCTCTCTGTCTAGTCTTAATCTCTCTCTCTCGGCCTGTCAGTCTGCCTGCGTGAGGGTGTGGGGTGAGGGTTAGAGGTGCAGCTTACTAGTGTGGGCGGCTGGAGACAGTAAGATGATCTTACATAAGTCCTCTGAGTGGACCGGGCTAGCGTGCGAGATGTTCATTCAGAGAGGGAGAAGAGAGACGAGAGGAGCGGAGGGAGGGAGGACGAGAGGAGGGAGGGAGGAGAGGGAGAGAGAGAGGGAGGGAGGGAGGAGGGAGAGAGGGAGAGAGAGAGAGGGATGAGAGGAAGGGGTTGTACAGAAAGAGGGGGAGGAGTGAGAGTGAGAGACAGAAATAGACGGAGAAGAAAAGAGGGGGAGAGAGAGAGGGATATAGAGAAAGAGTGATAGAGGGCTTGCAACAGCGGGGAGGGCAATACTAGAGAGAGAGGAAGAGAGAGGGAGGGCAGGAGAGACAGAAGAAGGGGAGGGTCAGTGTGAGCGAGTGAGAGAGCAGAGAGAGAGTAGAGAGGAGAGCAGAGCAGAGACTCTCTGAGCGGCGCGTGGCAGCATCTGGGTATGCAGGACGCTGACAGGGACAACGTGTCGGGGTGCCGTGTGGAGGTGTGGAGTGTGGTGGTGTGTCGAGTCCTTCTAAGTGTGTGAGGTAAGTTTGAGCTGCGTCTGGGGACCTGTGTTGACTTGACTGTGTGTGAGGTAAGTTTGAGCTGAGTCTGGGACCTGTGTTGACTTGACTGTGTGTGAGGTAAGTTTGAGCTGAGTCTGGGACCTGTGTTGACTTGACTGTGTGTGAGGTAAGTTTGAGCTGAGTCTGGGACCTGTGTTGACTTGACTGTGTGTGAGGTAAGTTGAGCTGAGTCTGGGACCTGTGTTGACTTGACTGTGTGTGAGGTAAGTTGAGCTGAGTCTGGGACCTGTGTTGACTTGACTGTGTGATCGACTGGGGGGCTTCAGCGAGGCTGTCGGGTGTGTGGACACTCAGGGGGGGATAGTCACTAGGAGGGATGCTGGTGTGTGTGGTGTGTGTGTGTGTGTGTGTGTGTGTGTGTGTGTGTGTGTGTGTGTGTGTGTGTGTGTGTGAGTGTGGGTGTGTGTGTGTGTGGGAGGTGTGTGTGTGTGGTGTGTGTGTGTGCGTGTGAGTGTGTGTGTGCTGTGTGTGGTGGTGAGTGTGTGGGTGTGTTGTGTGTGTGTGTGTGTGTGTGTGTGGTGTGAGTGTGCTTGCGTGCGTGTGGTGCGTGTGCGCAGGTGTTTTAGTGATTAACGGTTGTAGAAGTGGTGGGTGTGTTGTGTATGGTGTGTGTGTGTGGGTGCTTTAGTGATTGGTAGGATGTGTGTGTGTGTATGGTGTTTCATGCGTGTGTGTGTGTGGGCGTGTGAAGTGTTTCGTGATGGTGATAGGAGAAGTGGTGATTGTCGACATGTGCTAAACTGTGTTAACATGATTACCAAAGTGATCCTGACAACTAGAGCATGTGTGTCTGGTGGTGTGTGTATGGTGTTAATAGCGTGTGTGTGTGGTGGTGTGTGTACGTACGTGTGTTAACAGTGTGTGTGTGTGTACATGTGTTAACAGCGTTTGGTGTGTGTGTGTGTACGTCTGTAACAGCGTGTGTGTGTGTGTGTGTGTGGTGTGTGTGTGTGTGTGTACGTGTGTTAACAGCGTGTGTGTGTGGTGGTGTGTGTACGTGTGTTAACAGTGTGTGTGTGTGTACATGTGTTAACAGCGTGTGTGTGTGGTGGTGGTGTGTACGTGTGTTAACAACGTGTGTGTGTGGTGGTGTGTGTTAACAACGTGTGTGTGTGTGTTAGGATCTCTGCTGTGTGGTGGTGTGTGTACGTGTGTTAACAGCGTTGTGTGTGTGTTAACAGCGTGTGTGTGTGGTGGTGTGTGTACGTGTGTTAACAGTGTGTGTGTGTGTACATGTGTTAACAGCGTGTGTGTGTGGTGGTTGTGTGTACGTGTGTTAACAACGTGTGTGTGTGGTGGTGTGTGGTTAACAACGTGTGTGTGTGTGTTAGGATCTCTGCTGTGTGGTGGTGTGTGTACGTGTGTTAACAGCGTGTGTGTGTGTGTGTTAACAGGTGTGTGTGTGTGTGTGTACGTGTGTTAACAGTGTGTGTGTGTCTGTGTGTGTCAGGATCTCTGCTGTGTGGTGGTGTGTGTACGTGTGTTAACAGCGTGTGTGTGTGGTGGTGTGTGTTAACAGTGGTGTGTGTGTGTGTGTGTGTTAACAGTGTGTGTGGGTGTGTGTGCTGTGTGTGTGTGTGTGTGTGTGTGTGTGTGTGTGTGTTAACAGTGTGTGTGTGTGTGTCAGGATCATCTGCTGTGTGGAGGTATTGTGTGTACGTGTGTTAACAGAGTGTGTGTGTGCTGTGTCAGGATCTACTGCTGTGTGGAGGGGTGTGTACGTGTGTTTAACAGAGTGTGGTGTGTGTGTGTCAGGATCTCTGCTGTGTGGAGGTGTGTGTACGTGTGCTTAACAGCGTGTGTGCTGTGTGTGTGTGTTAACAGTGTGTGTGTGTGTGTGTGTTAACAGTGTGTGTGTGTGTGTGTGTGTGTGTGTGTGTGTGTGTGCTGTGTGTGGTGTGTGTTAACAGTGTGTGTGTGTGTGTGGTGGGTGTGTGGGTGGCGGTGTGTGTTGTGTGTCAGGATCTCTGCTGTTGTGAGAGGTGTGTGTACGTGTGTGTACAGAGTGTGTGTGTGTGTGTGTGTCAGGATCTCTGCTGTGTGGAGGTGTGTGTACGTTGTGTTAACAGAGTGTGTCGTGTGTCAGGATCTCTGCTGTGTGGAGGGGGGTCCTGATGCTGGGACCTCCAGGCTGGTGGGGAGGAGAGAGAGAGCGTTGCCATGGAGCTGCACGAGCCTCGCCCTCACGCGGAGGTCCTCCTCAGCCACAGCTTCTTCAAGAAGGTAGACGTCCCCGACCACGCCCACTACATCATCGCCTGCGTCGTCGTGGTGATCGGAATCCTGGGGATGACGGGGGAACGCCCTGGTCATGTTCGCGTTCTACAGGTAGAGCGAACATTCCACTCTGTGTGTTTTAAAGTTTTGACGTGGTCAGGCCTGTATTTCCTCCTTAAAGGACCGTTGGACCAATCATACGACAGTATGGTAGACTCTACTGTTGGCCTACGACCACAGAGCTGAAATACAGTCTTTACCTCAACCTTTTAGAACCAAAACTGATACTTTAATCGTTGCTTTATCCAGATTTTATTCCCTCTTTAATCCGAAAATATCCAGATTCAGAGGCTGTGTAGTCAAGCACATTTTTTTAATCATAATCTCAACTGCATCCGATAAAATTCAACTGACACTATAATCTTGGTTATAACCTTTCTCGGTTCGACGTTAATAATCTCCTCAGGACACTGAACGTGGTTCATCTATAATCTTTGTCGTGGCTCGAGAGAGAGAGCCGACGCTGTAATCTTTGTAGATATTCCCTGTTTTGGGATTAGAAACATTGTCATCGCAAACACGGCCCGTCGACGGCTGAACGCGAGGATTCTGAAGAGACAGCAGAGCTGAGCAACAGGTCAACATGGATAATCCTCTTGTGTTGTCGAACACAGATTCTTTGACGATTCCAAACTACGTTAGGCTTCGCTCTCGGTAACCAAGGAGTTAGCGGGAGAGAAACGACATGTGTGATTGTTTGTCCAGTAGATCTGGGTGATTGTTTGGCGCGTCTTGTCTCATGTCGTGTACACAGATGCTGAAGAAGCACGCTCCATTTAGCCCGTGCTCACACTCACGGAACACTCACGCTCACGGAACGCTCACGCTCACGGAACACTCACGCTTGTGGAACGCAGCTAGCCAGCCTCTGTGTTCTTTACATTTCCTCGTCGTGGAAACAGGAAAGAGAATATTAAAGATGCCTTCATCTGGATCTCTCAGAGATAGCTCTGGGGGGGGTGGGGTGAAGGACAAGACTAGTCCATTTGTGTGTGTGTGTTATAATGTGGGTGTATTTTTCCCAAAGGCTAGTGCCCACGAATATCTATATTTGATTAGTTCTTGATACACTCCCTCGTACGTCGCAGGCTTGAGATGAAATGGGCTCTTAATTGGTTTGTGCTTCTGTTTCATGCCCCCCTGTTTCATGCACCCCCCCCCCTACCGAGGTCGGGTCACAGGCCAGCGTTAGAAATATTGAATGAGATACACGCACTGTGCATACGTGCAGTGTGGGGTTTGTTCTTCATGAGAACTGTCAGTAATAATGACATAAGAGAGAACCACGAAGTCCAGAGTGCGGGGTGGGGTGACTTGTATTGACCTATAGCTGCTTCTCTACCTGGAGGCTATTCACTGTGTGTGTGTGTGTGTGTGTAGTGTGTACAGTATGCATGTGTGAGAAAAGTATGTTGGTTAGCACACACACACACACACGTTTGTTTTGCATTCTTGGGACTCACAATTCAGTCCCATTTAAACATGCTGTTTTCCTACCCAAACCTTAACCCTAAACTTAACCTGTACCCCTAACCCTCCTAACCCCTAACTCTCCTAACCCTGACCTTTAACCCAAACCTCCTAAATCCTCATAGAAACGATCCGATGTTATTGTTCTGAATGACATGAAGGAGACAGAGACAGTGGATGCTCTGACTGTATCCAGCACCAGGAAGTTGGTGTTTTGTAGTTCTAGGATTATCCTCCATTTTAGTCGTAGTTCACGGATAATCTACCATCTTGTCTATTATGTTATTGATGTGAATTCATTTGAGAAATGGGGCCGGGGCAGTAAAGGTGAACAGGGAGAGATGTGTGCCAAATGAGAGAGAGATGAGGATGAGAGAGAGGGATGAGAGATGGAGAGAGAGAGAGAGATGAGAGATGGAGAGGAGAGAGATGGAGAAAGGGAGAAGATAGAGAGAAGAGGGATGAGAGATGGAGAGGAGAGAGATGAGAGATGCGACGAGAGAGAGATGCAGCGAGAGAGAGCAGAGAGAGAGAGAAAGAGACAGCAAGAGGAGCATGAAGCACTCCACCGTGCAGTATGGCGAGAGAGATTGTGAGAGAGAGAGCGACGGATGTAGAGACGAGGGATGAGACGAGAGAGACGCACTGCGAGTGGTTCCAGAGAGTCCGAGAGATGATGCCAGCCATGAGGAGAGAGAGAGAGGGATGGAGAGAGAGAGAGAGATGAGAGATGGGAGATGGCATGAGAGTGTGACAAACGAGAGACGAGAGAGATAAGAGATGCGAGAGCAGAGATGGAGCATAGCGAAGAGAGAGAGAAGAGAGAGATGTGATGGAGCAGAGCAGGCAGCGAGAGATGAGATGAGACATGGAGAGCGAGAGAGGAGAGGCAGAGTTAGGAGACGTGAGTTAGCTTAGAGAGATGAGATGAGAGAGAGAAGAGAGATGGCTAGAGATGGAGAGATGATGAGATGAGAGAAGAGAGAAGAGAGATGGAGAGAGAGATGGAGAGATGGCGAGATGAGAGAGAGAGAGAGAGAGAGAGAAAGAGCCCTTAAAAAAAAGACATGAAAACAGGACAAGACAGTAAGAGAAGTACTGAAGCCTTTGTTAAATTGTCCTCCTCCAAGATTAAATGTTCTGCTCCTGAATTGTCACAGTGGCACCGTGTGTTGTAGGGCAGAGTTAGTGACATCACGGCGACATGCCACATTTAGCTTTAGAAAGTAGGTGGACGAGACAGACGCGTACCACACCTTGCACCGAGTGCCGGGGCGACGAACCGTCTAGTTTGAGGTTTGTTTAGACCTGAAGTGACCCCCCCTGCATAGACATCACCACGGCAACAGATGACACACACATCCCAGGTCTGGGTTTGAAGTGAAGTGTGTATATTGGGAAAGTTCAACATCGTAGTAATGAAAAGAAAGTTTAGTTTTGCTCGATGGTTAGCTGAGGTTATTTGATGGTTGGTATGATGTTAGCAGAAAGTTTACACTTTTTGGACATATTGCTCAACGGCAGACTGCAGATTTAGTGGTCACTGGTTCGAATCCCCTATTCAACTTCGGAATAAAAATCAGATCGAATGACTATTATCAGTACCTTATCACATGTACACAGCATTACATGTGTTGCTAAGCTAACAGCGGCTAACTCCGTTCCCTACAGCATTACATGTGATGCTAAGCTAACAGCGGTAACTCCGTTCCCTACAGCATTACATGTGATGCGTAAGCTAACGCGGCTAACTCAGTCTCCCTACAGCATCAATGTGATGCTAAGCTAACAGCGGCGCAAACTCCGTCTCCCACAGCATTACCTGCGATGTGCTAAGCTAACAGCGAGCTAACTCCGCTACTCCGTCTCACTGTGTTCTCAGCAACAGAAGCTCGTTAACCTCCCCAACTACTTCATCGTGAACCGGGCCATCAGCGACTTCCTCATGGCCTTCACACCGACGCCCTCTTCTTCTCATCAACTGCCTCAACAGAGAGTGGGTGTTCGAGAGACTGGTGTGAGACCAACCGTTGTCTCTCTCTCTAACGCTCTCCTTCCCCTCGTTCCCTCGCTCCCCCCGCAGCTGGTGAGTCGGTAGACCAGCACGTACGTCTCTCCTGTCTCGACTGTCATGAGACCAGTGTGTTAGCGTGTTTTGTAGCGTTAGCTGTGGTAGCTGTGTTGCTGTGTTAGCCTGCGGTCCGTTTAACTAGGACCGTTCTCTCTGTGTGTGTAACAGATACGGCAATCTAGTCTCTCCGTGTGTGTGTGTTCTGTAACAGTCAAGCAATGCGATCGGGACCTGAGCCTGTTCTGTGGGTGTGTTGGGTGAGGTGGCGGTGTGTGGGCGTTTGGGTGTGTCGGTGCTGTGTGTGTGGGTGTGTGGGTGTGTGTGTGTGTGTGTGTGTGTGTCTGTGTTGTGTCGTGTGTGTGGTGTGTGTGTATAGTGTGTGTATGTGTGTGTGGTGTGTGTGTGTGACCGAGGATCGTGTAACATGTACGCGTTCTGTGGCGCTCTGTTCGGGATCACTCCATGAGTCAAGACCTCTGGACCATCTCCATCGACCGCGACGTGGTGATTCACCCAGTCCGCTGAAGGCCATCCGCTGTCTCTCCATCGCCCCGCAACTCCCAGGCCATCCTTCTGGTGTGGCTGTACTTGTACTTCCTCGCCTGGAGTCTGGCGCCCCTAGTGGGCTGGAGTGAGTTACACGAACCGACCCTCAATGGGAAGAGAGAGGCGCAAGATCGGGCTCGACGGGAGCGGAGATCGAGAGGGACGCAGAGAGAGGGAGAGCGCGAGGAGAGCGATAGCGAGAGCGAGGAGCTCTCTCTCTCTCTACGGTATCTATATCTCGAGGGTAGACTCTCTTCTATATCACACCCGCACACACACACACACACACACACACACCCACACACACCAAGCTGTGTTGATCCCTAATCTATACACACTCCTGACAAATCAGTACTGACCTTTGCCTTTTTGCGTTTGTGTCTTGTGTCCCTCCCAGGCTTCCTTATATCCTAGGGCCTGATGACTTCGGTTGCCTACATGGACTATCGTCACGTACTCGGTTATCCAATCGCAGCTAGCAGCAGCTTACACCATGATGCTGGGTTGGCCTGTGTGTTCTTGTTCCTCTGGCGGATATCCTGTACTGATTAACTCTGCATGTTCCTGGCTATACGCACCGCTGGCAGCGGGGAGGAAAAAAAAAAAAAAAACAACAAAATACAACAAAAATAAACAAAAAAAAAGTAAAAACAAAAAAAAACAAAAAAGTAGGAGGAAAAAAATAAAGGGCAAAAAAAAAAAAAAAAAAAAAAAAAAAACAGGGGAGAGAGGAAACAAGAAGAAAAGTCGAGCGAGAAAAAAAAGGAGGACGGAAAAAGCGAAAGGGGAAAGAAAGAAAGGAAAAAAAAAAAAAAGGAGGAGAGAGAGAGGACGAGAGAGAGAGCGAGAAAGGAGCGAGAGCGAGAGAGAGGGAGGTGGGGGTTTCTCTCTTGGGTAGAGTGAGGGAGGGATGAGAGGAGCAGAGCGAGGGGAGAGGGGGAGAGAGAGAAGGAGAGACGAAACGAGAGAGAGAGACGAGAGGAGAGAGAGCGGAAGAGAGCGAGAGAGAGAGAGAGAGAGAGCGAGGGAGCGAGAGAGAGGAGGAGAGAGAGGGAGAGAGAAGAGAGAGACGAAGAGAGAGAGAGCAGAGAGAGAGAGGAGAGACGAGAGAAAGAGAAAGCTTTCTCTCTCCCTCTTCTCTCACACACCACCACACACCACACACACGCCACCCTCACAACCATGTCCAATCAAATGCCACATTCTGAGCCAGGGGAAATACCAGCTGCTCAGTAGGGCCTCGCTGTTCCAGGTCTCCCCCGCCCCACACACACACACTCTAAAAGTAGTGTCCCTTTTATTTCCCTTGTGGACAAAAAAGTACCATCTAAAGCTTGCTTCCTTCCAACCGTGAAGGGCTCTCCCCTCTCTCCTGTGGGGGGGGCAACCCTTAACTGTTTCCAGACAAAACGGTTTATTTAACCATTACCATTGTTAATAAAAGATTCTGCTTAGAACTAGGAGACAGGAACCTGAACTGAGTTCCCTGAGGGGTTCTCCCACGGCGATGAAGCAGAACAAGGCTTGTTCTACCGTAGGGCTGTGGTGTTCTACCCGGGGGATCATGGACCCACTGTCCTGAAGGTTCTAGATGTTTCCCTTCACCAACACACCTGATTCACATCAACGGGTTCCTCTACAGAAGCCTTATAACAACCCAGTCATCTGAATCGGTTGTGTTGGAGCAAGGAAACGTCTAGAACATTCAGGACAGTGGGTCCCTGAGGACCGGGGTAGAAGACCACAACCCTAGGTAGAAAAAAACGTGTTCTACATACATTACATTTAGTCATTTAGCAGACGCTCTTATCCAGAGCGACTTACAGTAAGCACAGGGACATTCCCCCCGAGGCAAGTAGGTGAAGTGCCTTGCCCAAGGACACAACGTCATTTTGCATGGCCGGGAATCGAAACTGGCAACCTTCAGATTACTAGCCCAATTCCCTAACCGCTCAGCCATCTGACTCCCGTGTTCTGCTTGGTCGCCGTGGGAGAACCCCAGCCCGAGGAACCTGGCCCCTGAAAGGTTCTGTGTTCTCTCTTCGACAGGGAGATGCAACGTCTGGGAACACAGGCCAGGAAATCTGTCAAGGTCCGTCAGAAGAACATCAAGAACGAGTGGAAGCTGGCCAAGATCGCTTTCTTGGTCATAGTGGTTTATGTCCTCTCCTGGTCTCCGTACGCCTGCGTTACGCTCATATCCTGGGCAGGGTGAGTGGGGGGGCGGGGCCACGGCGCTATGGCAACACTATAGCAACACTATAGCAACACTATAGCAACAGTGCCTGTAGAAAGTCAAGAGAAAGCAGAAAATCAAGGATTAAAAGTTGCGTAGTTCAGTCAAGGAACGGGACGTATAAACCAGGAACAGTGCTGAGAAAACCTCTCAGCTAACACGCTTAGTGCAACAAGGATAGCATGATATAACATTTACATTAGTCATTTAGCAGACGCTCTTATCCAGAGCGACTACAGTAAGTACAGGGGACATTCCCCACCAAGGCAAGTAGGGTGAAGTGCCTTGCCCAAGGACACAACATAATTTTTCACGCTAGGCAACCATCTGATTACTAGCAACACAACATAATTCTTCTCATACGGGAATCGAACCGGCAACCTTCTGATTACTAGCCCGATCCCTAACCGCTCAGCCACCCGACTCCCTAATATAAAACATTACAGCTACAAATTTACAGCACAGTGCGGCAAAAATGCAACATCAAAAGTTGATAGTTCAAACAGTATGTTGGTGTTTAGAATCAAGTAACAGTCTGTCGTCGTCCCCCCACAGCAGCTGTCACTTGGGTTGGGGATTAATCCCTCCATTCTCTTCACTGCTCTGTGATGGACGGATTATTCCGTTAGTTATTTTCCTCCTCGTGCTCGTCCTGGGACGGTGTGTGGTGATAGTTCCTGTGGTGATAGTTCCTGTGGTGATAGTTCCTATGGTGATAGTTCCTATGGTGATAGTTCCTATGGTGATGGTTCCTGTGGTGATAGTTCCTATGGTGATAGTTCCTATGGTGATGGTTCCTGTGGTGATAGTTCCTATGGTGATAGTTCCTATGGTGATAGTTCCTGTGGTGATAGTTCCTATGGTGATAGTTCCTATGGTGATAGTTCCTGTGGTGATAGTTCCTATGGTGATAGTTCCTGTGGTGATAGTTCCTATGGTGATAGTTCCTATGGTGATAGTTCCTGTGGTGATAGTTCCTATGGTGATAGTTCCTATGGTGATAGTTCCTATGGTGATAGTTCCTATGGTGATAGTTCCTGTGGTGATAGTTCCTATGGTGATGGTTCCTGTGGTGATGGTTCTATGGTGATGGTTCCTGTGGTGATGGTTCTCTGGTTTCGTCTTCGCAGGTATGCAAGCATCCTGTCTCCATACTCCAAAGCTGTCCCTGCAGTCATCGCTAAGGCGTCCACCATCTATAACCCGTTCATCTACGCAATCATACACACCAAATACAGGTAGGCTTCCACCGTCTATAACCCATTCATCTACGCAATCATACACACCAAATACAGGTAGGCCTCCACCGTCTATAACCCAATCATCTACGCAATCATACACAACCAATACAGGTAGGCCTCCACCGTCTATAACCCATTCATCTACGCAATCATACACACCAAATACAGGTAGGCCTCCATCATCTATAACCCATACATCTACAACATCATACACTACAGGTAGAAAATACGAAAATTTGTTAAAAGTTGTTTTTCTAAGGTTGAAAAAGATTCTACAAAGAGTTTTTCAACAATTCGAAATGTTTTTTTTAACAAAAATCACATTAATCTGCACCCATGTCCCAAGATCTCATTTACACCTGGTAGATGTATCCTTTAGTTTGGCTAAACAGACACACACCAAGATCTCATACACACCGGTAGATGTATCCTTCAGTTTGGCTAAGACACACTCCAAGATCTCATACACACCTTGTAGATGTATCCTTTAGTTTGGCTAAACAGACACACACCAAGATCTCATACACACCTGGTAGATGTATCCTTCAGTTTGGCTAAGACACACTCCAATATCTCATACACACCTGGTAGATGTATCCTTCAGTTTGGCTAAGACACACTCCAAGATCTCATACACACCTTGTAGATGTATCCTTTAGTTTGGCTAAACAGACACACACCAAGATCTCATACACACCTGGTAGATGTATCCTTCAGTTTGGCTAAGACACACTCCAATATCTCATACACACCTGGTAGATGTATCCTTCAGTTTGGCTAAGACACACTCCAATATCTCATACACACCTGGTAGATGTATCCTTCAGTTTGGCTAAACAGACACACACCAATATCTCATACACACCTGGTAGATGTATCCTTCAGTTTGGCTAAACAGACACACACCAAGATCTCATACACACCTGGTAGATGTATCCTTCAGTTTGGCTAAACAGACACCACACCAAGATCTCATACACACCTGGTAGATGTATCCTTCAGTTTGGCTAAACAGACACACACCAATATCTCATACACACCTGGTAGATGTATCCTTCAGTTTGGCTAAACAGACACACACCAAGATCTCATACACACCTGGTAGATGTATCCTTCAGTTTGGCTAAACAGACACACACCAAGATCTCATACACACCTGGTAGATGTATCCTTCAGTTTGGCTAAACAGACACACACCAATATCTCATACACACCTGGTAGATGTATCCTTCAGTTTGGCTAAACAGACACACACCAAGATCTCATACACACCTGGTAGATGTATCCTTCAGTTTGGCTAAACAGACACACACCAATATCTCATACACACCTGGTAGATGTATCCTTCAGTTTGGCTAAACAGACACACACCAATATCTCATACACACCTGGTAGATGTATCCTTCAGTTGGCTAAACAGACACACACCAAGATCTCATACACACCTGGTAGATGTATCCTTCAGTTTGGCTAAACAGACACACACCAAGATCTCATACACACCTGGTAGATGTATCCTTCAGTTTGGCTAAACAGACACACACCAAGATCTCATACACACCTGGTAGATGTATCCTTCAGTTTGGCTAAACAGACACACACCATATCTCATACACACCTGGTAGATGTATCCTTCAGTTTGGCTAAACAGACACACACCAATATCTCATACACACCTGGTAGATGTATCCTTCAGTTTGGCTAAACAGACACACACCAATATCTCATACACACCTGGTAGATGTATCCTTCAGTTTGGCTAAACAGACACACACCAAGATCTCATACACACCTGGTAGATGTATCCTTCAGTTTGGCTAAACCTGCCCCCCCCCTCTCCACACAGGACGACCCTGGCAGAGAAGGTGCCGTGTTTGCGGTGTCTCCAACCCTCCACCAGAAAGGAGTGTGTTCTCTTCCTTCAACAGCGAGTCCTCTTATAGAGAATCCAACTTCAGCCGCCAATCCACAATGTCCAGGACACACTTCTGCCCCACTTCCTCACTCTCGTCCAATGACGTGGTACGGATGACCCCGGGGGCAGGGTTAGGACGGTGGTGGGTTGTCAGGGGTGATGGGGGTCTGGATCACACAAGAGCTAGGTCAAAGGTCAGATAAAAGTCAGACTCTTTTACTTTTTTTCTTTTTTTGTTTTGCTTGTGTCTTGCTTTGTTTTTCTTTTTTTAAGGTATACAAACAGTCCTTATGTTTCTGGAAAAAGAACAGGAGCACTCAAAACACAACAAGAGAACTCAACCCTAAACCAAAAATTCATTTCCTTACATGATGTAACATCCTGAAGCAAAATACTCTCATTCAGGAAGAGCACAACACCAACCGACAAAAAGAAAGAACCGTGAAGTTGTTCTGACCAGATAACAGAATTTCTGTCAAAGGCAAATCACTGTATTTTGAGGTGTAAAACGTTTCACAAACAGCTGTGAAGGTTAAAACCTTGGCTCTTTGTGAAGGTAGAGCCAGAAAGAGTGTGTGAAATCTGAGCTGAGCTGGGCTTGCTACCTTTCTCAGAGGAGTCACAGCTCAGCCTCGTCGCTGGAGGGGGCAGAAAACTTTTTTCTGAGCCTTTTCATGAGAATGTAAACCCAGAGCAGCAGACCAGAGATGGGTTTCCTGTGTCCAGGCTTACGGTTAGGGCAGCCTCTAAGTCTGCCAACCAGCCCCATCTCCCAGGCCCAGCCTCAGCCCTAGCCCCCAGTCCCCAGCCCCCAGCCCAGCCCCATCTCCCAGCCTCTAAGCCTGCCAACCCAGCCCCAGTCCCCAGGCCCTAGTCCCCAGGCCCAGCCCATCCCCCAGTCCCCAGGCCCAGCCCCAGTCCCCAGGCCCAGCCCCATCCCCCAGTCCCCAGGCCAGCCCCAGTCCCCAGGCCCAGCCCCATCCCCCATCCCCCATCGCCCAGTCACCAGGCCCAGGCCCCATCCCCCAGTCCCCAGCCCTAGCCCCAGGCCCAGCCCAGTCCCCTTTCCAGCCCCTATCCCCGCCCTAACCCTGTGTGTCCCGTGCCTGCAGGTGTTTGTGGACGTGGAGCTGGACTCCCTGCAGAGGAAGACTGACTCGTTCAGGAGCATGACGTCCTTCGGCATTCCCAGAGGACAGCAGAGCAAGAAGAGGCTCCTGAAAGACAAGACAAGACCGAACCCTAACCACTCTGCAGAGAGGGTGAGGGGATCCCATCTGCACAACCCCAATCATGACCCTTAACCCCAACCATGACCCTTAACCCCAACCATGACCCTTAACCCCAACCCCAACCATGACCCTTAACCCCAACCATGAGCCTTAACCCCAACCCCAACCATGACCCTTAACCCCAACCATGACCCTTAACCCCAACCATGACCCTTAACCCCAACCATGAGCCTTAACCCCAACCATGAGCCTTAACCCCAACCCCAACCATGACCCTTACCCCAACCATGAGCCTTAACCCCAACCCCAACCATGACCCTTAACCCCAACCATGACCCTTAACCCCCAACCATGACCCTTAACCCCCAACCCCAACCATGACCCTCAACCCCAACCATGACCCTTAACCCCAACCATGACCCTTAACCCCAACCATGAGCCTTAACCCCAACCCCAACCATGACCCTTGACCCCAACCATGACCCTTAACCCCAACCATGACCCTTAACCCTAACCATGACCCTTAACCCCAACCATGACCCTTAACCCCAACCCAACCCCAACCATGAGCCTTGACCCCAACCCAACCCCAGCCATGACCCTCAACTTCAACCCAACCATAACCACGCCCCCCAAACTGCCTAAACCACCCAAAACACTTTTTGACATGACTAACATCCTAAAACACAACACATCCCCTGAGATCATAGGTCGTCTCTAACCAAAATCGTCTCCCCGTCTCTCTCTCTCTCTCTCTCTCTTCTCTCTCTCCTCTCTCCTCTCTCTCTCCCCATCTCTCTCTCTCTGCTCCTCTCTCTCTCTCTCTCTCTCCCGTGTGTCCCCCCAGCCTCAGCCAATCGCGGCGGACCCCGTCGGCGCCTGCGAACACGAGTTGGTCTCCAGCTCCGTCACCATGGCGACCGTCCCCCTGCTGGTCCTGCCTGGGAGGCGGAGCCAGAGCGTCCAGCTGTTCAGCGGCGCGGAGGAAACAGGAAGCAGGTCGAGCGGGCAGCACAGGAGCAGCATGGGACAGCTGTCCGCCACCGGACTGTCTCCCGGGCAACCGGACGCCGCCATACCACAGATCATCATCAGCCCCACGTCAGAGAGCAGCCTCGTCAACCAGGAGAGAGGGAGGAGAGGGAGGAGGGGAGGAGGAGGGGGAGGAGGAGAGGAGGAGGAGGAGAGGGAGGAGGAGGAGGAGGAGGAGGAGAGGGAGGAGAGGAGAGGGGAGTTTTGGGAGGCATGGGAAGAGAGGGGTCTGTACCAGGATGAGAAAGCGGGAGATGTGAGCAGAGAGAACAGAACCATCCTGGGGGACCTGAGGACGTTGAAACTGCTCTTCAGAACTTATCGGGTCGGTGGAACGGTTCCTCTCCACCTGACCCCCCCTAACCGGACGCGTCGCGGTCCAAACACTCTCCGAAGACGATCTACGGGAGGCCAGGGACGATGACCCCCTCATGACCCCTGATGACCCCCTCATGACCCCCTCATGACCCCCTCATGACCCCCTTCACTCTCAGAACCAACAAAGAACCATCTTTGTGAGGACATTGAAGGTTTCCCCTAACAACTCCTTGAATACAAAAATAAATAATATATATATATATATACTCAGAGTTTCCAAAGATACTGATGGTTTGATGAAAATAATAAGTTAATTTAACAGACGTATTCATCAAAAGCAACATGCATGTGGGAATTTGAACCTGGGACTTGTTGATCTGTAGTCTAATGCCCTCGCCAGTGAGCCAGGTCATCACCGATCCCAGACTCACGTCAGGTGAGGAGTGTCATCTTTCAGACCCAGGAAAACTCCTCCAGAAAACCTCTAAAACGTGCTCCTACTTAGGGGTCAAAGAGTTTCCGTCGTGAAGGACTGTGGACCGTCTAGTTCCTCTGCTCTGCTGCCCCTCGAACAAACACACTACCTCCCTCACCCCACCCCACCCTCACCCCACCCTCACCCCACTCACCCCACCCTCATCCCCACCCTCTGCCCCTTCTAACAAACACACTACCTCCCTCAGCCAACTTCAGGACCAGCTTGTTTGGGAGTCCTGGAGAGATGGCTCTTCCTGCTTCCGACCTTTCACCTGGAGTTGGATGTTCCAGTACTTCCTGCCAACGACATCACTTCCTTCCTAACTCTCTCCAAACTGAACTGTAGAGGAATCTTGGGATTATTAATCTCTGAGTTAAATTCTGGATCCTCGGACTGGTTAAGGGAGTGTAGAGATCTAGAAGTCTAGTCTATTTTTTTTGTTGAATTAGCTAAACTCACTCATTAGTATAAATACTGGCAAAAACGTCTTAGTATATATTTAAATAAATAATAAATATATTTTGCTGTCTTGGTTGAAGCAATATTTCTGAAATCGTATTCCTATTTATTCTATTTGTTAAAATTGGTGTTCAACCTTGCTTGTTTCATCACTGTAAATCAATGTCTTGACCAATCGTTAAGCACTCTCACTCCTGATTTTGTGTTGTCTGTAAATGAAAGCGTAGTTTGTACGAGATAACAAGGCCCATAGCCGTTACCACAGAACACACACTAACAGTGACACTTAGGTGTTAGAGCCAGCCAAGCGTTAACAGGTGACAAGGACTGAAAACAGAAAACAAGACACCACAGTGCTTCCTGTCACACAGACTGAATAACAACCGTAATTGAATCACTTTTTTTCACATTTCCATAAACTCATTTACATGATGTAACGTGTAGCATAATTCTCCTGATGTTTTAATCTTCCGCTCAGATGACTGGCGTGTGGTGACGTGTGTGTGTGTGTGTGTGTGGTGTGTGGTGTGTGTGTGTGTGTGTGATGTGTGTGTGTGTGTCGTGTGTGTGTGTGTGTGTGTGTGTGGTGTGTGTGTGTGTGCGTGTGTGTGTGTGTGTGCAGATCAGAGCTGCAGCTTGCTGGTGGCAGATGATGTGGATGTGGATGTTGATTGCGTTGGGAACAGGCCAGATACATCGGCCACTGACCTGTATGTCCACCTGTCTCAGATCACACCAGATAAAAGGACTCAAACATGTCTGCTGTGTCCATACGCTTCAAAGGGCTTTCCAACACCTGCACCCAACACACACACACACACACACACAGGCAGAAACACACACACAGGCAGAAACACACACACACACACACACAGGCAGAAACACACACACTCTCACACAGGCAGAAGCACACACAGAACACATGAACACACACACACATTATAAAAGTGTGGTTTTACTGTAACTCCACCTGCTGTTACATGGTCGCTGTAGTTGATACTGCGAATGACGCCGGGGCTGCAGTACTGGTGACCCTCCACTAGAGGGAGAGCTAACACCGTAGTACGCCCAGGAGCACGGATAGACGGGGTTACTAGTCAATCCGAATTTATTTGACATCAAGGAAGAAGATGATAGAGCAGGGCTGGTTGTCTCCATGGAGACTGGGGTTGTCCCTGAAGCTACTTTGTTAAAACAAGAGCGAGTGTTTCGACAATCAGCCGAGCTGTTAGTCCTAAATGATTCCTATCACTGAGATTCCCCTTTGGAAACTCTTAAGAACCCGTAAGATTGTTTTTCTTCGAATTTGTAGAAATGTTTAGAAGTTTGTTAAGCTAGAGTACACAGGTTTTCAGTAGATTTAACATCCTAGTTGTCAGGTGTGCCGAAGACCAACAGTCTGTCATCTCCAAACTTCTTCCTGGAAGCTACTGCGTAGCTTTTGCTCCAACCGCAGTTTGTAACGAACCTGATTAAACAGCCAGCTAATTATTAGAATCAGGTGTGTTATAGATTCGTCTTGGAGAAACTGGAATATAGCTCTACGAAGGGGAAAATACCCCTGTTTAAGTCTAAAAAGACTTGGGATGAACGTTAAAATCAATATCGTTAAACGTTAAGAAAATATCTGTTTTATGTTTGTTTTCTTTTTATTGAACTATTCAACCGTTAGGCCTGTTGGCGGGCTATCTTTCATATGGGACATCCATCCTCGCGCGTTCCATACGTCCTTATTGAATGAAGATGAATTCTTTTCATGGGGTGCTGCGTCGCTGGTCCTGTTTTCATGACGTAGCACGGAGAGGAGAGGGCGAGCCCCCCTTGCTGGTAAACCAAAAGAGCGGAGTTCGTGACTGAAGTCCAACGGGTCTGGGACACCGGCAAGAGCGCAGGCACGAGCTACGCGGTGAAACGGAGACAGTGCGCCACGCGCATCTAGAACGGTGAGTGAGTCCTCAGATTGCAGATGAGCCCGTGATTTAGGTTCCGGTTTCATTAATCTCTCTGCTTTCGTGATTATGTTTTGTTTAGTAAATAACCGGACGACAGATTATGCGTCTGAAGCCTATTGTCATGGATGGATCAAGTTCATGTGTACACCCTGCGTTATGTTACACTGATGAGTGATTGAGCGACGATTATAGAATAAACGGTATTGAATTAGTTTAAAGAGGCTATTTTATTATTATATCACGCTAGTTTGAGGTCGACATTTTAATAGTTTTAATTAGATTATTTAATAAAGGAATTGAGTAATGACATGGTCAAGAGCAGCGAGATAAAGAAAAAAGTGTGCTAGTGTGTGTGCGGGTTTGTGCGTGAGTGTGAGTGAACACGCGTGCGTGTGTGTTGCGTAGCAGGTGTGTGGTTCCTAAGTGGCTATTAACCTAACCCACTCATCAGTGACGTCTTACCACAAACACACACACACACACTTTAGTTTTGTCGGGGGAGAGAGGGAGAGGAGAGGGAGAGGGAGAGAGGACGAGGGAGAGGGATCTTATCTCAGATGTCATCTTTTGCTCTGTATCTGCTTGTCTCTTCTCTTTCTCTTTCTCTCGCTTGTCTTCTCTTTCTCTTTCTCTTTCTCCCACTAGTGCCACAAGTGAATGCA
>CAEFZP010000950.1:22500-32500 GCA_903064625.1 Mallotus villosus
GAGAGCGAGCTAGAGAATCGAAGCCCGATATCTCTCGTAGCTAGATAGATGAGAGCGTGAGATAGAGAGAGAATGGAGATAGACCGGATATAGAGAGAGATGGAGGGAGAGAGGACATGGAGGGACTAGAGAATAGATCTCCACGGTCTCCTTTACTCTCTTTCTTCCTCCTCTCTCTCTCTCTCACGCCTTTCCTGTTCTCTTTTCTCCTGCTCTGGGCTCCCTCTCTCCCGCATCCTTTCGCCCGCCTCCTCTCTCCTTCTTCTCTCGTCGTTGTTTTCTTTCTGGGGAACTCGCCCTCTTGCTCCTCGAGCTGGCTCTTCCGCTCTCTGCTGCTCGTGCTCCGGTATCCCGGCGCCGCCCCTTGCTCCTCGTGCGTCCCTCTCTATTCGTCAATGACCGAACATTGAAGTGAATGGTTTCCATTAAGGATAGGCATCCTGAATTAAACAGGATAATTGATCAGCATTCTAATAACACTCAGAGTCAAAACATTGGACTATAACAACTCTTTAGTTCTTTGTTGCATTTTGTAATTACCCCCAATAAGTGGTACGCAATTACAACACTGCTCGCAACAAGCAGAACAGAGATTGGCCAGCCAGTCTGCAGGGCTGAAAGAGACCATTGTTGTTACCGACCGGTCCCAAATGGAAACCTTATAAGTACTCTTTTCATAACAGCGTTTTTCTATAAACAACTTTGGATTTTGGCTGTCCACATCACCACAATTAAGCACAAAAGTAGTTACACTTAAGCAAATATGTTGTTTTTAATTCATTTCCATTTCACAACAAAACATATGTAAGACAGTGTATCTGTGTTGACTTGGATACGTGTGGCTGTTTGGCTAGCTGGTTAGCGACAGTGATGCTACTCTGGGCCATGCTAAGGTTAGCTTGTTCATCCTGGACACACAGTGAAGTGTGGCTGTTTGGCTAGCTGGTTAGCAACAGTGATGCTACTCTCCTGGACCACACAGTGAGTGTGGCTGTTTGGCTAGCTGGTTAGCAGGTGATGCTACTCTGGGCCATGCTAAGGTTAGCTGTTGTTCATCCTGGACACACAGTGAAGTGTGGCTGTTTGGCTAGCTGGTTAGCGACAGTGATGCTACTCTGGGCCATGTCTAAGGTTAGCTTCATCCTGGACACACAGTGAAGTGTTGCTGTTTGGCTAGCTGGTTAGCGACAGTGATGCTACTCTGGGCCATGCTAAGGTTAGCTTGTTGTTCATCCTGAACACACAGTGAAGTGTGGCTGTTTGGCTAGCTGGTTAGCGACAGTGATGCTACTCTGGGCCATGGCTGAGGTTAGCTTGTTCATCCTGGACACACAGTGAAGTGTGGCTGTTTGGCTAGCTGGTTAGCGACAGTGATGCTACTCTAGGCCATGCTAAGGTTAGCTTGTTGTTCATCCTGGACACACAGTGAAGTGTGGCTGTTTGGCTAGCTGGTTAGCATGATGCTACTCTGGACCATGCTAAGGTTAGCCTGTTGTTGTTGATCCTGGACTCACAGACAGGACTGGGAGATTAGCAAGACTTAAACAGCATGATCAGATGGCCTTACCCGTGTAGTGAACTGGGGAGTTAACACTAGAGTGTGTGGTTTACATGTATACGTGTGTGTGTGTATGATTTCAATGATTTCATTAACGAATGTATGTATGGATTTACAACTAAACGAATGAGTGAACCAGTGAACGAATGAAGAGTGAGTTAATTAACGAGTGAGAGAGTACATTATTATGAATGAGTGAATGAGTGATGAGTCAAGGAGTGAGTTTTAGTGAATGAGTGAGTGAATGCATGAGTGATGAGTGAAGTGAGTGAATGAGTGAATGAGTGAATGAGTGAATGAGTGAATGAATGAGTGAGTGAGTGGATGAGTGAGTGATGTTTTGACCTGATGTGAGCAGGGCTCAACCAGACTGTCTCAGATGAGCATCTGGCCCTCTCTACCCTGGATGGGGCATTAGATGTCATTTGGAGGGGCAGATTTAGCGTGCCGTTAGGGGGGGTGGCATGCGTGGGGGGAGGTTGGTGAAGCGGGGGCGCGGGGGCAGAGGGCAGGGGGGCAGCATATGGGTCCCTGAGCCACAGCCAGAGAGAACAAAGAGATCTGACAAGGATAATGCTGTCATTGTTGCTGCGCGGCTTGATATTAATACCCCACCACCCCCTCCCACCCACCCCCTGCACCTCCCCCTCTTCCCATCCGTCTAACACACCCCCCACCCTCTCCCCCCCTCTCTCTTCCTCTCCCCCTCTCCCACACTCTGCCCGCCCCACTCCCTACCCCCCACCCTCTCCCCCCCTCTCTCTTCCTCTCCCCCCTCTCCCACACTCTGCCCCCCACACTCTGCCCCCCCGCCCTCCCCTCCCCCTCTCCCCTCATGTACTTGACCTCTCTTCTTCTCTCCTTTCTCTTTGTATCTCTGTTGTGTTACTCTCTCTTCTTCTCTCATTTCTCTTTGTATCTCTGTTGTGTTGTTGGTCCCTTTACAACCCTGGAGCCAGAGGGC
The DNA here is from genome assembly GCA_903064625.1 of Mallotus villosus. NCBI lineage: Eukaryota > Metazoa > Chordata > Actinopteri > Osmeriformes > Salangidae > Mallotus > Mallotus villosus. Next base: position 25,023 of record CAEFZP010000950.1, read on the forward strand.
TAGCCCTCCTCTAACCCAGTTACACCCCTCACCCACCCCACCCTCACCCCGCCCTCACCCCGCCCTCTCACCCCGCCCTCCACCCCACCCTTACCCCACCCTCAGTCCTAACCCTCACCCCACCCCTCACCCCGCCCTCACCCCTCACCCCCCCCGCCCTCAGTCCCACCCTCACCCCGACCCCACCCCACGCTCACCCCACCCTCACCCCACCCTTTGCCCGCCAATCTGTTGCGTACGTTCACCATTCACCAGTTTCCATGACATTCTTCTCAGCGTAACATGATTCCGTTGATGGATATGAGACTGAGAAGTCACCTGTTCTAGTGCTTAACCCCCCTTCCTCCTCCTCCTCTTCCTCCCCGCCCTTACATCCTGTGACCCCTGTTGACCTATGACCTCTAAGAGGCGTGGCCAGAGGTGTGGTTCCCTCAGTGTGTATGACCTGGTCTGGACCTGAACACACTCCTTCTCACTCACACACCTTGGCTGGGACAATCATGAAGCACATCCTGTGTTGTGTGTTAGGGTGGTGTGTGTGTGTGTGTGTGTTGGGGTGTGTGCGTGTGAACGTTATATGTCGGCTCCGCCCAAACGTTTGAATTAATTCTTCTGACATGATGCAGTTCCATACAGGCTGTGTTCTTCCTGGTGTGAGAAGAGAGAGGAGGACTTCCTCGACATATAAGCACTGCCTAGAGAGAGCCGTTTCTCTGTCACACAAGGTCGCACGCTCCCCTCTCCCTCTCCCTCTCCCTCTCCCTCTCCCTCTCCCTCTCCTCTCTGCCCCTCTCCCTCCCTCTCCCTCTCCCTCTCCCTCGTCCCCTCCCTCTCCCTCTCTCCCTCTCCCTGCTCCCTCTCCCTCTGCTCTCCCTCTGCCCGTCTCTCCTCCTCCCTCTCCCTCTCCCTCTCCCTCTCCCTTCTCTCCCCTACTCCTCTCTCTTCCCTCCCTCCTCTCTCTCGCTCCTCCTGCTCCGCTCTCCTCGCCTCTCCCTCTCCCTCTCTCCTCTTCCCTCTCCCCTGCTCTCCCTCGTCCTCTCCTCTCGCCTCTCTCCCTCTCCCTCTACCCTCTCCCTCTCCTCTCCCGCTCCTCTGCTCCCCTCCGTCCCTCTCCCTCTCCTCTCCCTCTCCCTCTCCTCTCCTCCCTCTCCCTCTCCCTCTCGCTCCCTCTCTCCTCTCTCCTCTCCCTCTCCCTCTCCCTCTCCCTCTCCCTCTCCCTCTCACCCTCTGCCATCTCCCTCTCCCTCTCCTCTCCCTCTCCCTCAATCTCCTCTTCTCCCTCTCCCTCTCTCTCCCATCTCCCTCTCGTCTCGTCTCCCTCTCGCCTCTCCCTCTCCCTCTCTGCCTCTCCCTCTCCCTCTCTCCTCTCCCTCTCCCCTCCTTCCCTCTCCCTCCTCCCTCTCCCTCTCCCATCTCCCTCATCCCTCTCCCCCCTCTCCCTCCCCCTCTCCCTCCCCTCTCTTCTCCCTCTCCTCTCCCCTCTGCGCCCGCTCTACTCTCCCTCTCCCCTCGTCCCTCTCGCGCTCTCTCTCTCCCTCTCCCTCGTCTCCCTCTCTCTCTCTCTCCCTCTCTCCCTCTCTCATCCCTCTCCCTCTCCCTCTCTCTCTCATCTCCCTCTCCTCTCCCTCTCCCCCTCCCCTCCCCCTCTCCTCTCTCCCGCTCTCCTCTCCCTCTCCCTGCTCTCTCCCATCTCCCTCTCCCTCTCCTCTCCCCTCGTCCCTCTCCCTCTCCCTCTCCCTCAGTCCCTCTCACTGCAATCTCCCTCTCCCTCTCTCTCCCTCTCCTCCCTCTCCCCTCATCCCTCTCCCTCTCCCTCTCCCATCTCCCTCTCTCGCTCCTTCTCTGCCCTGTTCCCCTCAGGGAAGCTCCAGCCATGATTGTCTCATCCTAGCAGTCTAAAACTGGCAGGATGAACACAGCATATAGCTATGGGCCAACCCTGGTGGAGTGTGTATGTGTGGGGAGGTCTGTGTGTGTGTGTGTGATAAATGATGTCAGAGTATTGAGTATTACTTCTCTGTCCACATCTTCCTCTCCCTCGGTCCTGCGTGTGTCTGGGTGAAACATTCCACCCTGAGCTGGTCTGAAGAGAGTCCTGGAAGGCTGTGTTATCCTCTGGGTTTACCATGAGTTCCACCTTAAGCACTCCATGTTCCCAAAATATCTGGATGGAAGCTAGGATGCTTCCCCCTTCCCCCTCCCCCTCACCACCCCCTCACCCCAGCCACACAACCGACCCCAGCATCACCCCATCTCCCCTCCTCTTCTCCACCTCTCTCCACTTGCCCTCTCCCCACTAATCCCTTCCCTCCTCCCCCTCCCCCTCCTCTCCCCCATTATAAAGAGTCCACAGTCAGACCAGGGGGGTTTGGGAAGCGGACCTCAGTCTGTTCACCTGATCTGGAGTTACTTTGTCTCTCTGTTATTCACTGGACGCCCTCACTCCTGAGGTATATCTTGTTGTATATCATGCAGGTGCCTCTAAAACAGCAGAATGATCCTGAGCAGCAGTGCTTTTCTATACATATTTTGATCGTATATGTTTTGAGTAGCAAGAACAAACATTCTTCTGGTCTTGCTGTAGCTTTCTGGTTTGAGGGTCTGTGGATCGTAGCTTCCTGGTTTGAGGGTCTGTGGATCGTAGCTTCCTGGTTTGAGAGGCTGTGGATCGTAGCTTCCTGGTTTGAGAGGCTGTGGATCGTAGCTTCCTGGTTTGAGGGTCTGTGGATCGCAGCTTCCTGGTTTGAGGGGCTGTGGATCGTAGCTTCCTGGTTTGAGTGGCTGTGGATCGGGACATCAGGCTTTAATCACAGCATTTGTCTGCTTATGGGTGTGTGTGTGTGTGTGTGTGTGTGTGTGGGTGTGTGGGTGTGTGTGTGTGTGTGGGTGTGTATGTGTGTGTGTGTGTGTGTGTGTGTGTGTGTGTGTGGGTGTGTGTGTGTGTGTGTGTTTATGTCCTCATATTGTTTGCGACCATGTGTTCTGACCAGGAAACAGGAATGTGTGCTGCTATCGTTATGAAATGTTTCATAATGTATGACGTAACTTCTGAAGAACTGAAATACAACCGTTACCTTGACTAAATACTATTTATTGTACCAGGAAATGTGTGTTTTATGTTTATTAGTTTGAAGAGCAGAATGTTTTTTAATACGCGTTGTTCTTCTTTTCTGTCATCTGCCAGGCCTGGGAGTTTGATTGACAGTTACCACAGCCAGTGACATCATCGCACAAGCATGAGCAGCACCAATTACAGCGTGACTCTGTCAGGCCCCGCCCCCTGGGGGTTTCGACTGCAGGGGGGGGAAGGACTTTAACATGCCCCTCACCATCTCCAGGGTGAGTACCCACACACACACACACACACAAACCCACACACACACACACACCCACAAACACACACACTTCCCAGTCTTCCACTGTGCTCTGGAATACCCACAATGCCATGTGGCTGTCAAGACAAAAAGTCATGATTTTACTTTCCCACCCCCTCCCTTTCCTCCACTCCCCTCCACCCTCTCTCCCCCTCCTCCTCTCCCCTCCACCATCTCTCCCCTTTCCTCCACTCCCCTCCACCCCCTCCACCCCCCCTCCTCTGTCCCTGCACACAACTCACACCTTGCCTTCCCTGAGTGTGTGTGTGATTGAAGCCCTCACCAGGACTGTGATGACGCAGTGTTTAGTGTCTCCGCCTCACACAGGGTCCTCCAGGTATCTCACCGAGGGAGACAATGTTCTGAACAACGTCACCAACACCAACTGCCACAGGGCAATGTGTTCCAGGCTCGTGTTCAGCGGGGGAGGGAGGGGGGGGTGAACTAAGGTCACGCTCGTCACCCATCGTTCTGGTTCCTGGGACAAACCTGCTCCTCTGATATTAGCGTCTAAGCTCGACTGTCACAGAACCTTCCAGAAGCCCGATGAGATTTCAGTCAGGACGATTCCGGAATGGTGAGGTGAGCTCGCTATCTAGCGCTGCGTCACCACTGTTGGCTTGTCGTCAGGACGATGGCTGGTTAGCCCTAACACTCCACGCTAGCTTTTCAGGGCAACCTGAGACTGATGGATGGGTTGCCAGGTTTGTGTGCCAGCATCCCTCCCTAGTTGCCAGGTTTGTGTTTTGGTTTTGGAAGTGAAACTCTGCCACTGAGCTGAGCCGTGAGAATCAGCTTGGCTGGAAATCCTCAAATTGTTTAGTTCTTTTCTTGCCCGACTGGCAGCCGATCATCCTGGGGTGTGGAGCGGCCATGACAGTGAGACGTCCTCTGATGTGACTCCAGTCTAGAAGTTTCTGTCGAGTCTTTCCCTCCCCTTCACTCTGTCTGTTAAACCTCCCACGAGACATGACTCCTGCCTCGTAAACACTGTTGTTTTCACTCCCACAGTGGAGCCAACTTAGAACATGTGGTCAGGAGGCTTCTGACCACTGTGAAGAGACACGGGACAGAAACACTCAGTCCAGTCAGGTCAATACTGGTCTGGTCCGGTTTGGTCCAGTCAGGTCACTGATCTGGTTTGGTTTCGTCTGGTCCGGTCTGGTCTGATCCAATCTGGTGCATCAGTTCCTCTGTTGGGCCTGTCTGTCTGTCTCTCTGCCTGTCTCTCTGCCTGTCTCTTTGCCTGTCTCTCTGCCTGTCTCTCTGCCTGTCTCTCTGTCTGTCTCTCTGCCTATCTCTCTCTCTGTCTCTCTCTCTGTCTCTCTCTGCCTGTCTCTCTCTCTGTCTCTCTCTCTCTGTCTCTCTCTCTGTCTCTCTGCCTGTCTCTCTGTCTGTCTCTCTGCCTATCTCTCTCTCTCTGTCTCTCTCTCTGTCTCTCTGCCTGTCTCTCTCTCTGTCTCTCTCTCTGTCTCTCTCTCTGTCTCTCTGCCTTTCTCTCTCTCTGTCTCTCTGCCTGTCTCTCTGTCTGTCTCTCTGTCTGTCTCTGTTCCCGTCTCTCTGCCTGTCTCTCTGCCTGTCTCTCTGTCTGTCTCTCTGTCTGTCTCTCTGCCTCTCTCTCTGCCAGGCAGGCTTCGAGGAATGGAGCTGTTTCTAGACCGTCAATAAACCCTTTTACAGGCTCTCCACAGCTGGACAGATAGTCCATACTGAGGTCTCTTAGAGGACACAGTACTGAACTCATCCACGTCTCCTGAGACAGCAAACCTGCGAGGTTAAAGACAAACACTCAGATTTCAGGGTCAAACGACCTAAATACAAACGATGACAGTGTTTATTACGGTAAAGGAAGCGTATTGTGTTCGCTGCTAATATAACTGTCCTTTCAATTGAATCAATTATTATTTTTTTATGGGAAGAGGACAGAGTTAAAATAAACGCTGCAGAAAGTGGCGGATGCAGTCCAACGATGTGAAGGAGCACTTGTTTTGAATCATTAAACAGCTCTGGCTTGCCGACTTCAGCCTTCTGGAGCTCTGAAGCTGCTTTGACTGACAGAACCTCCTTGTCAGTCCTGTATTCGTCTTATTCCAAGACACTCCGAGCCAGGAACAACCCTTTATCACTTCCTCTGTCATAAATCCTGACTTCCTGTCTCTCTGATAGGTCTTTCAGCGGTCGGCCATGTTGTTTTTTGGCCTGATGGGGAAGGATCTATTCTGGCACGCTGAAGAGAAAGAGGGGCATGCTGGGAAATGTAGTTTTCCTTTAACAGTCTGTCAGACATGCAGAGCTTACAGTCTACCAGCTGGACTCCAGTGCTGCATAGTTGGATAAGCCCGCTTGTATGTAGCTAACAGTGACGTGTGTATGATGATGACAGACAGGAGATCTCTGTTGTAGCCCTCTCAAATACTCTCACCTGTCTCACATTGAGATGCTAATCTGACTGTATAACCGCCTACCAGAGCCAGGAAAATCACCCTCCCCTCCCGCTAACCCATGCCCTGCCTCCTCCCCCTGCCCCCTCATCCTGCCCCCCTGCCCCCTCATCCTGCCCCCTGCCCCTGCCCCTCCCCCTGCCCCCTCATCCTGCCCCCTGCCCCCTGCCCCTCCCCCTGCCCCCCTCATCCTGCCCCCCTGCCCCTGCCCCTCCCCCTGCCCCCCTCATCCCTGCCCCCTCCCCTGCCCCCTGCCCCTGCCCCTGCCCCTGCCCCCTGCCCCCTCCCCCTGCCCCCTCCCCCTGCCCCCCCTCCCCCCTGCCCCCTCACCCTCCCCCTGCCCCTGCCCCCTCCCCCTGCCCCCTGCCTCCTGCCTCTCCTCACCCTGCCCCCTCCCCCTGCTGCCCCCTGCCCCCTGCCCCCTGCCCCCTGCCCCCTGCCCCCTGCCCCTGCCCCTGCCCCCTGCCCCCTGCCCCTGCCCCCTCCCCCTGCCCCCCTGCCCCCTTATCCTGCCCCCTGCCCCCTGCCCCTGCCCCTGCCCCCTCATCCTGCCCCCCTGCCCCCTGCCCCCTCCCCCTGCCCCTGCCCCCTCATCCTGCCCCCTGCCCCTGCCCCCTCTCCCCCTGCCCCCTGCCCCCTGCCTCCTGCCCCCTCACCCTCCCCCTGCCCCCTCATCCTGCCCCCTGCCCCTGCCCCCTGCCCCTGCCCCCTGCCCCTGCCCCCCTCCCCCTGCCCCCTGCCTCCTGCCTCCACTGTCTCTCCGCTCTTCCGTAATTACATAAACACAACAGCGGGCGGTTTTAGGAGAAGCTAATGACCTTTTACAACGTCCTAACAGGGCCGCCGCGCGCGCTAGGCGCCGTGTAGCTAGCCCCGCCTCTCTCGCGCCTCTCTCTCGCGGCCTCCCTCGACACTCCTCTCATCTTGGCATGTCTTCATCCATCCTGTCAGCCGTTTATACCCGGAACGTTCCATTTCACTTTCCTATAAGACTTTTTTATAGCTCAGTGACATGGAAGTTGCAGTCGTGAAGGGGATTTTCATTTGTGATGGGAGTTCCTTACCTGCCGATTGGCTGAATGGCTTCTCCAAGGCTTGCTGGGATTGGATGAGCTCATTAGCTGGTTCTGGTTGGCCTGCGGTGCAGAGACCAGCACGCTGCCTGCCTGGTTCGCCAAGCCAAGAGCACGATCTGGATTTCAAGGCATTACGTCCTATAAAGTGTTAGCACTGGTTTTGGCAACCACACAACCACACACACACACTCACACACAACACACTCACATACACACACACCCACGCACAGACACACATCTACAGAATGCTTTGTCTTTCTTTCTCTCTCTTTCTATCTCTATCTCTCCCTTACACACACACACACACACACACACACACGTAAACCATTGTTTTGAGGGGTATCTATGGGAACTTAACTCTCATTCTTTCTTTGAACTAACTACATGTCAACTCCAGTTATTAACCACAGAAACTCACACACACACACACACACACACACACACACTCCAGTTATTAGCTCCTGCAAGCCAGCTGTGGGGAAACAACACATTTTCAGATGCAGATGCAGGCTTCTGAAACTGCTATTACCGGAACGTTAAAAATAAAGTTGTGTGGCTCAAATCGAAGCTTTTCGATCTTCTCAGGC